>CM050164.1:57994471-58051971 GCA_027410445.1 Discoglossus pictus | reverse complement strand
TTCTGAAGTCAATTATTTTACATGACCTTTGAACTTTACCCCAATCCTTACTCTACCCTAACATATGCCAACCATTATTCTCAACATTTTCTGAAAAAATGAGGCTACTGATGGCGCACATGCTGTGTTAGTGGATTTCATCTAATGATGAACAATATAAAACCCTAACTGTACAAAAATGAAATGTCACAAAAGGTCATTGGAGATTACCGGTATATAGAAATTGCTAAGGATTTAATGATCAATTGTCTTATGGAAAAGTAGGTAAAATAAGTGTTAGTATTCTCTTCTTTTCCATATTTTTTGTATGTAGCTTTATACAATTGTATTCTGAATATTTTTATTTCCAGGTATGGGTTTGTTTCCAGTTATCCCTCCAGTGTGCTTTTTCTTTCCTTGTTAGCCAATAAAACCTATAAACAAGAATCTATAAAAAAAAGTAACAAAACCAAAAGAAAAGGATATTTATCAAGTGAACTCCAGACAAGTACTCTATGCCCCAAAAAATAGGGTAATACTCTGCTTCTAGAAAATAAACATGATAAACATCATAATTATCCATGGTCCCTTTTGACTTTGGCTCAAACTAGTTTTGGAATTATATACAGGGAGTGCAGAATTATTAGGCAAATTAGTATTTTGACCACATCATCCTCTTTATGCATGTTGTCTTACTCCAAGCTGTATAGGCTCGAAAGCCTACTACCAATTAAGCATATTAGGTGATGTGCATCTCTGTAATGAGAAGGAGTGTGGTCTAATGACATCAACACCCTATATCAGGTGTGCATAATTATTAGGCAACTTCCTTTCCTTTGGCAAAATGGGTCAAAAGAAGGACTTGACAGGCTCAGAAAAGTCAAAAATAGTGAGATATCTTGCAGAGGGGTGCAGCACTCTTAAAATTGCAAAGCTTCTGAAGCGTGATCATCGAACAATCAAGCGTTTCATTCAAAATAGTCAACAGGGTGGCAAGAAGCGTGTGGAAAAACCAAGGCGCAAAATAACTGCCCATGAACTGAGAAAAGTCAAGCGTGCAGCTGCCACGATGCCACTTGCCACCAGTTTGGCCATATTTCAGAGCTGCAACATCACTGGAGTGCCCAAAAGCACAAGGTGTGCAATACTCAGAGACATGGCCAAGGTAAGAAAGGCTGAAAGACGACCACCACTGAACAAGACACACAAGCTAAAACGTCAAGACTGGGCCAAGAAATATCTCAAGACTGATTTTTCTAAGGTTTTATGGACTGATGAAATGAGAGTGAGTCTTGATGGGCCAGATGGATGGGCCCGTGGCTGGATTGGTAAAGGGCAGAGAGCTCCAGTCCGACTCAGACGCCAGCAAGGTGGAGGTGGAGTACTGGTTTGGGCTGGTATCATCAAAGATGAGCTTGTGGGGCCTTTTCGGGTTGAGGATGGAGTCAAGCTCAACTCCCAGTCCTACTGCCAGTTCCTGGAAGACACCTTCTTCAAGCAGTGGTACAGGAAGAAGTCTGCATCCTTCAAGAAAAACATGATTTTCATGCAGGACAATGCTCCATCACACGCATCCAAGTACTCCACAGCGTGGCTGGCAAGAAAGGGTGTAAAAGAAGAAAATCTAATGACATGGCCTCCTTGTTCACCTGATCTGAACCCCAATGAGAACCTGTGGTCCATCATCAAATGTGAGATTTACAAGGAGGGAAAACAGTACACCTCTCTGAACAGTGTCTGGGAGGCTGTGGTTGCTGCTGCACGCAATGTTGATGGTGAACAGATCAAAACACTGACAGAATCCATGGATGGCAGGCTTTTGAGTGTCCTTGCAAAGAAAGGTGGCTATATTGGTCACTGATTTGTTTTTGTTTTGTTTTTGAATGTCAGAAATGTATATTTGTGAATGTTGAGATGTTATATTGGTTTCACTAGTAAATATAAATAATTGAAATGGGTATATATTTGTTTTTTGTTAAGTTGCCTAATAATTATGCACAGTAATAGTCACCTGCACACACAGATATCCCCCTAAAATAGCTAAAACTAAAAACAAACTAAAAACTACTTCCAAAAATATTCAGCTTTGATATTAATGAGTTTTTTGGGTTCATTGAGAACATGGTTGTTGTTCAATAATAAAATTAATCCTCAAAAATACAACTTGCCTAATAATTCTGCACTCCCTGTATTAAGCACCCCTTATACTAAGCCTAAAACTAAAGAATATATACTACCTAAATTCAGATTTTTTTTCAAGTTTGTAACTATATATATCAATCATAACAACCTGATTAGAAAATCTCTATCAATACTTTGATCCCGCAGGTAATAGTGAGCATGTAATATGTTGAGTAATGTATAATAATACTATACAGAACTAGCACTTCCTCCTATAAGTTCTTACCTATTAAGATATTAAAGGACCACTGGAGTTGTTTGTCAAGTATGTAACAAAGTAAACATTTTAGTATCTGTGTAAGCCATGGACATAAAAACATTTTTTTTGGAAAAATCTGAATTTTTAAAGACTCTCTGTATGAGTAAAGGAATCCATGTTGTAACTTTTACATCAGTTCCTGAAAACTGTCTCAAGAGGTAGCGTTTTTGTGTATTAGTAGAGGTATAGATGAAGGAACGATGGGGCAGTAGGATACATCATTGTTACATAATTTTATCAGACTGAAATTAGCACCACACCCATTCCCCCTCATTGGCCCAAAAGCAGACTACTTGCATCAGGAAATGTATGAATCACTCTCTAGAAATGCAAACGTGTCTCTCAAGCTAGCAACTTCCACCAATGTATCATGGGTCTTGCAGAGGTAGCTAAAAAAAGTTCTGGTTAGAAATTAGCTGACTAACGCTTTCCCTGTTATGCTTTTAGAAACAAAGTTTTCAAATATATATATATATATATATATATATATATATATATATATATATATACGTGTGTATGTGTGTGTTTCGTCATTCTGTCATGTTCTATCCCCCATGACCCTATGTTTCTGGTTGTGCTTATCCATAAGGTTTTCTTGGCAAATATACTGGTGTGGGTTGCCAGATTCATCCCTAGCGGACCACAATTTGTCTGGCTTCACTGCTATGACCTAACCATCTTGGGTGACCCTATTTGGTATAGATCACAGCTTCATCGAGGTATACAAGCCCCTTCACCACGAAAAGGCTGCGATCCAGAAGATATATATATATATAAAATTGTTCAGTGGATCTTTAAAGGGTTGTTGACACTTCATTTGGATGACAAAATGGTTTTGGACTTAGATAGTCTTGCTCCAAGTTCAGGTATAAGCAAAAACAGTACCAAAAAATTAGGGTGAGCTTAACGAGTTAATACTCTATGCCAGAAGTTTCCAAACTGAGGGGCCGAAATTAAAATTTTCGGGAACATGAAAAGAGAAAACTTGTTTTACAATGCTAACAGAAATGTGAAAAAGAAGGACAGATGGAGAAAAATATAGAGGAAAAATAGAAGAAAAAAATATATAGAAAAAAACAGGATGAACCAAGAAAACTATGATAAAGTCTTTTAGACACAACATCACAAATCTTTCTGTGGGAAGGAGGACATAGAGCACCAGGAAGGGACACTGGTGGGCATGGCAAAAAGGTTTTCATTTTCTAGGGCTGAATTAGTTTATGGTAAATTTTCTCCAAACCTCATACACTGAGAAGGTTTAAATCTGAAGCCAGGTCAACTTCAACATAATGTTGTACACCAACCTTAAACTCATAGGCCCTCATTCAATTGCAACTTGGCCAATTGAATAGGGGTCTAAATAAGCACATAACATATTTTTTTAAAGAAGTTTTTAGTTAGTAAATATCTATCCAAAAGCAAGATTTTCACTAACTAAAAACTTTTTTTTTTTAAATATGCTATGTGCTTATTTAGAGCGCTATTCAATTGGCCATATCGCAATTGAATGAGGCCCATAGAATTTATATCAACATATGATTTACCTTCTACAATGCAACATTAACCTTATTAAATCGTATTCAGGTAATAACAATTGTTCACATGACATTTGTTTGCATTACATATTTCACGGTCAATGGCTTTCTGGCATTGTTTGTGATTACCCAATATACATTTCACTCTCAGCATTTATGTTAAAATTACAGATAAATTACAGCAAAATATATTGAACTGTATCAGATAATTTCACTACTTGATTTTAAGATTGATTTAGAAAATCTAAAACTCAGTAATAGAATAAAACATGAAGCATAAAGAAGTCAAAATGCATAAATGAAAATACATATATTACAGAGTTACTACTCAAATCCTATCAATGTTCAAATGACTTTTGAAGATTGATCAGGAATACATATTATCCAGATGGGCTAAATTGTTTTAATCTTGACATTTATAAGTCCAATAGGGCAATATAAATAGAAATGTGGTGCCCATTTCTGCTCTCACAATGCCAAATCATTCTTGGCTAGCCATTCCTTAAATTTTCCATTATCCTCGCATATAACACAATGTGCAACTTCGATCTCCAGTTCAGTCTTGCATGGAAAAACAGAGTTTGAACGAGCAGATCTATGCTGACAGGATATGAAGAACAGCAGCAGGCAAATGCTATCGGTTATATTGGAAGTGTCTTGAACAGAATAGTCTGAAAATTACGTATCTGAATGTTTTAAAAATGAGACGTGTATGTGCTCAACATGAAGATTAGACAAGAAGTGAGCTCAAACTAATACTTTCCAAGTAATATAACAAGTTTACTATTTCTTATTAGATCATCTGTAAATTAGTATGTGATTTATATAAGGATGTTAAAAGAAGAAGCAGAAATAACAAAATTATCATTCGTTTTCACTTCATGTATTTTGTTTTCTATTTTCCCCATTTTTTTTTTCTATTCATTGACAATAAGGGTGCCTGGAAACCCACAATATTTTAATATAGAATTAATCTGATACAATAGCACCAATTTATTTGCTAAAAAAGTTAATTATAACCAACAAATATTTACTTTTTATGCTGCGTAATGGTACATTTACTGTTTTGGTGAAATGTGCAAGGTATTTATAGCACAACTATAATCCCATATATAATGTGCTCTCACTGATTAAATAAACCAGATAATTGAGAACATGTTTTGCTAATATCTATACACAATTATTTTTTGCATTGGGCTTTAATTTGCTTGTTTGGGTTGCTTTATCGGCAGGGAGTGTCCTTGTAAACAAAAGAGATTACCAATAATCCCATTGAAACCAATGGCATTTTTAATTGGCACATTTACAGTGGAGCTCAGTTGTAGAACAATCTCCTCCTACTAATAGAAGAAGGAAAAGAAAATAGTAGCTTCAATGGCAGCATATAAATAGGCAACACATTCAAGGCTGTTTTATATGTTTTACTTTGGGAAAGCATGTTGACCTTTATAAAGCATAATCCTTTAAAATAACATATAAATATGGGATTAAAGTGATCTTTAAGGGGACATGGAAGGCTCCTAGTTTTTAATATTAAAATAAACGTCCTTCCTATGTGTTTATTGCCATATTGAAACATAATTGTACTACAAAATGCTTAAAAACTCTGTTTTTACTCACTGATACCTTCCTAGCGGCCCTTGCAAAGGTGCATCCCCTATTACTCTAATATACTATATTTTTATAGTACTAGATGCACTAGCCAGTCAAAGGCTGTGTCTTAGCAGCATAATACTAAAATGCTACTGAGACACAGATTTTCATTGTCTAGTACATCTAGTACTATAGAAATAGTGTATGCGTTACAGGGGACAGGCCTTTGCAGGGACTGTTCAGAAGATTTCAGAGAGTGAAGCAGCTTTTAAGCAATTCTTTACAAAATTATATTGAAATATGCAAATAAACACTTATATAGTTTATTTTAATATACACAACAGGGAACCTTCCATGTCCCTTGAAGAATTTCTGTTTCTGATCACAGAATAACTGATCAATTCGAGTAACATTGGCTGAGTCACATGTTCTCAAGGAGAGAGATTTGTAAATCATTGATTATTTGCAGTTACTTGAAGATGTGAGTAGTGATGCCTAGAGGCTATACCTATTGTGAACATACAAACAAATATGCAATGGCTGTACCTCTCTTAAGATACTCCACATTTAAAACGGAATATGATCTTTCCATTTTTTATGTTAACTAGAAATATATGTTATAATATGTGAATTAGTTTAGTGTACTAACAAGTTTTGTATAGATAAAGATTCTGAAATCTCAAATTATGCTTCTTTAGGTAGACACCTTTGCCTCAACCAATATGGAAGTCAGCACTTACACATTATTGTGAAGAAGAAGAAAAAAACAAATATGAAATATTTTAAATAGATTCATAATACAAATTATATTCAGTTTGCTCATTTATATATAACAGTATAATTTTAAAACACACTGACATTTTAAATTTATCATCAGATACTTAAAAAAAATATTTTGGCTGTTTTGGGAATTGTGTAAATGCTACTACCATTCCACTCTTGCACAATTTCTATTTTAGTATATGCAAAGAATATTTATATTGATAAACTATTTTTTTCATACTATACCTTTTATTTAACTAATATACAGAATTGTAGTTAAAGTATTCATTTTCTGTGGTGATTAAATAGAGACATATTTAATGCAATACATCTTTATAATAAATTTATAATTTTTCATAGCACTTTCACAGATATATATATATATATACCGTACATATATATATATATATATATATATATATATATATATATATACAAATATATATATATATATATATATATATATATATATATATATATATATATATATATATATAACATTTGGTGATATATACAATTTAAATAAATAAAATTAAAAAAAATCTTACACTAAACATTTTTAGTTAATGCAAAAACAATTTACATTTCTGGCAAAATGTAGTCTTATTATCATAAAATAATGCTAATTCAAGGCATGGTAATGGATACTCTTGTTATTATGTTTGCTCTTATTTTAATTATTATGATTGTTATTAAGAATAATAATATCCTACATTATAGATAGGCAAAACAAATATTAATGCACTCACAGGACATCAGCTTTATCAAGGTTGCCAAACAAATAAATGCATAATAGAATTTAAATACACAAACCACCATCATAGACTTGATCTCAGAAAAGATGTACAATATGAAAAAGAGCCCTCCAATGAGACCTCCAGTCTGGTACATACCTGAAAAAGAAAGAAAACAAAGTAAATACAAAATAAAACACCAAATATTTATAGATATATATTTTCAGTCTAATCTTCTATGAATGTAATAAAAATAATATAATGCAAAAAAGAAGTGATATATTATTGTTATATATGATTAACAGTCATCTAGAAACTCATTTACACTACAGGTTATTTATTGTGTGACTAATCACTGAATCTACCTCACAGAAGCAAAATATGGTAATTATCTTGAGTTGCAAAATAGATAAGAAATCCAAGTTGTCAGCAACAAGTTTAGCTACCGGCAGATCACTATTACATAGTTACATAGTAATTGAGGTTAAACAAAAACAAGTATTTTAGCCCATCAACCTTTTTAGATCTCCTCTAATCTGTAATTTGCGGATTAATTGTTAAATAATTGTTTATTGTTTATTGATCCAAAGGAAGGCAAACAGAAAAAAACTCTACAAAAAAATTGCCAATTGTCTCAAGGGGGGAGTAAAATTCCTTCCTGACGCCAGATATTGGCAATCAGATTCCTCCCTGGATAAATACTTCTTCTCTAGTTATCCAGGATAACCAAGGATGCCCTTTTTATTCAAAAATATATCCAATCCCTTTTTAAAGTTATCTATCGAATCCACTGTCACCAGTGGTGAAGAATTTGACAGTTTAACCACCCTTACTGTGAACAACCCTTTTACTAACGTTTTTCATACTGTACAACATACTTTGCTCTCATGGTCAGACTTTGAGGATGTTATGAAGAACCTTGATTGGTTGAGACGGTTGTGATGCAGTAAAAACAAACATTACAACCATGGGCGTAGGAGCCAGAATAATTCTGAGGGGGATACAGCTCATTGTATACTCAGGCCGTAAAATAGCTTATTTATACATACGTATAAACATAGAAAAATCTGGGGGGGGGGGGGGGGGCATTCGTCTCCCCTATCCCACCCGGTTCCTACACCCATGTATGCAACCCCCACCCAGTCACAACTTTCTGAATTTATTCCAGTCCTCTAGTCTAAATTTACCATATTCAACTGCAATTACTGTGAGAAACTACTAAAATTATATTTGTTGCCTATTTGTTTAATGCTACGTCAAAGCTTACAATCTAAATGACCAATAAGCTTCACATATGTAAGGGGACAATTATGACCCGAGTCTGCCCACTTTTTTTTTTATATTTTAAGACCTCATATTCGTTTATATGCAGAATGTTCTTATAATATACCCAGCCAACGACTTATAGAATTCCCATGGTGTATGAGATTCTTTCACCTCTTTTGAGAGAATTTTCCATTGATCTCCCATCCTTCCCATGAAGCAATACTTCCTTATATTTCCCCTGAGTATAGAATGTTCCAGCTTCAATGCGTGACCTCTTGTTCTATAACTTCATTTTCATACATTTTGCTTCTTGTCTATTCTTTGTTGGATACCTTCATGTGTTTCCAAGTTACCAATCATGTTTCATCTCTTTTATCTGCTCCACTTTGTGAGTAAAAATGGTTAGGTCATTACTGATATGGGTTATTATGTAGGGTAGGTAAAGCACAGTTTTAATAACTGATTTTGCACCGTTCCTATTTTTCTCCTTTGGGAGAGATCTATATCTAGATCTAAACGACCTTCTTTCCTACATATAACACTTAAGCTTTTCTTATAACACTATTGTAAAAGTGTACCTTGTAAAAATTTCACTATCAAGACTGGGGTGTGTGTCAGAGAACTTTGCAAGAGTTCTTCAAGCCTTTTCAATAAGTGGACCTAGTCCCATGTCATTGATGTATTTTGGCAAGGCCTAGGCGCCAACATATTCCGTAGCGCTATACATGGGCTAAGTTCAAGGCAAAAGACAATTTCAATATAAACCTATTGCAAATAATAGAGGCCCCTGTCTTTCAGCTAAGAATCCAGTCTCCATAGTGCTTTCCTCAAGTCATCATGCAGGGTGGAAAACTCGCAAACTTACAGTCTAAAGAATCAATAAAAAGATACAGCACTGAATACAGCAATACACCTTGGTCCAAAAAAGTCCAATGGTTGTAGCATTGTCTATTAAATATATAAAGATAACTTCACCTCCAATAAATAAGCAGGGGTTCACACCCATAAAGGCTTATGTGACCACTGTTCTAACCCCACTATAATGCTGTTTTTGCCTGCCAGACCCCTTTTAATGATCTGATTCGCTATAACACAGTTTTTTTTTCTCCAAAGAAAACAGAATCCAGGATGACACATACGCTTCAACATGAATCATTTAAAGATTATATTTCTGCTAATGTTCAGTTTGCGTTAGTTTTATGTTTGCTGTTTCTTTGAAGTTCATATAAAACAAAAAAAAAGTTTAAATTTCAATTGAAATTCGTTTTTTTTTTCATGAGGTCCCCTATCCCTATCTTCCCCATGTTGAACTGCCCCATTTAGAGCTGTTTCGCTGAACACTCCTATTGCCTGGAACCTATCTACAGTGTTAAACAAGGTATAACGTGGCATAAAAAAGGAAATACTGCAGTGGGGGAACAAGAGTTACAAGAGGAGGAAGCTGCTGTGTGTGCCTAGGGGCGCCAGAGATGTTTCGTTTTTATTTACAGTTTTCTCCAAACTCTTTAACTCAAATAGCAGAAAAAAATAACAGAAAAATTATAGCTCCCACAGCAGAATAACTGCATATATAAGGTAATTTGTTACTTGTATATATAAAATAATAAGTAGTCTTTTAAGTTACAGTCAGGTCCAGAAATATTGGGACATCGACATAATTCTAATCTTTTTGGCTCTATACACCACCACAATGGATTTGAAATGAAACTATCAAGATGTGATTTAACTGCAGACTTTCAGCTTTAATTTGAGGGTATTTACATCCAAATCAGGTGAACGGTGTAGGAATTACAACAGTTTGTATATGTGCCTCTCACTTTTTAAGGGACCAAAAGTAATGGGACAATTGGCTGCTCAGCTGTTCCATGGCCAGGTGTGTGTTATTCCCTCATTATCCCATTTACAAAGAGCAGATACAAGCTCCAGTGTTCATTTCAAGTGTGCTATTTACATTTGTTGCTGTTAGCTCTCAATATGAGATCCAAAGAGCTGTCACTATCAGTGAAGCAAGCCATCATTAGGCTGAAAAAACAATACAAACTCATGAGAGAGACAGCAAAAACATTAGGTGTGGCCAAATCAACTGTTTGGAACATACTTAAAAAGAAAGAACGTACCGGTGAGCTCAGCAACACCAAAAGACCCGGAAGACCACGGAAAACAAATGTGGTGGATGACCGAAGAATTATTTCCCTGGTGAAGAAAACACCCTTCACAACAGTTGGCCAGATCAAGAACACTCTCCAGGAGGTAGGTGTATGTGTGTCAAAGTCAACAATCAAGAGAAGACTTCACCAGAGTAAATACAGAGGGTTCACCACAAGATGTAAACCATTGGTGAGCCTCAAAAACAGGAAGGCCAGATTAGAGTTTTCCAAACAACACCTAAAAAGCCTTCACAGTTCTGGAACAACATCCTATGGACAGATGAGACTAAGATCAACTTGTACCAGAGTGATGGGAAGAGAAGAGTATGGAGACGGAAAGGAACTGCTCATGATCCAAATCATACCACCTTATCAGTGAAGCATGGTGGTGATAGTGTCATGGCGTGGGCATGTATGGCTGCCAATGGAACTGGTTCTCTTGTATTTATTGATGATGTGACTGCTGACAAAAGCAGCAGGATGAATTCTGAAGTGTTTCGGGCAATATTATCTGCTCATATTCAGCCAAATGCTTCAGAACTCATTGGACGACGCTTCACAGTGCAGATGGATAATGACCCGAAGCATACTGCAAAAGCAACCAAAGAGTTTTTTAAGGGAAATAAGTGGAATGTTATGCAATGGCCAAGTCAATCACCTGACCTGAATCTGATTGAGCATGCATTTCACTTGCTGAAGACAAAACTGAAGGGAAAATGCCCCAAGAACAAGCAGGAACTGAAGACAGTTGAAATAGAGGTCTGGCAGAGCATCACCAGGGATGAAACCCAGCGTCTGGGGATGTCTATGCGTTCCAGACTTCAGGCTGTAATTGTCTGCAAAGGATTTGCAACCAAGTATTAAAAAGTGAAAGTTTGTTTTATGACTGTTAATCTGTCCCATTACTTTTGGTCCCTTAAAAAGTGGGAGGCACATATACAAACTGTTGTAATTCCTACACCGTTCACCTGATTTGGATGTAAATACCCTCAAAGTAAAGCTGAAAGTCTGCAGTTAAAGCACATCTTTTCATTTCAAATCCATTGTGGTTGTGTATAGAGCCAAAAAGATTAGAATTATGTTGATGTAGCTAAAATAATACATATTACTCACAGCTTTACATTACAAAGACCCATTAAAAAACAGACTTGTTTGCAAATAGTGTTTTGTTTTTTTAAGATTTACAGCTGAGGGCATACGGTAAGATGTAAAGTAAAGATGTAAGGTAAAAATGTAAGGTAAAGATTTAGGGTCCTATTCTATTACCCAATTTGTAAATTTATAGACACTTAAAATCACTCTTAATATTGCTACATATTCTGCAAATATTACTTATTGGCACTAATGAATTCTTAAGTCAATAGAATGCATATAAACATTTATTAAAAAAAACACCCGAATCCGAATTTATGAGTTCAAGGCATATGCAAAATAGAATATGGCTCTTAGATTGTAAGTCTGTGAGTTTTCAGTCTTGCATGGTGCTTTGGGGAAAGCACTGTGGACACCGGATTCTAAGCTCAAAGACAGGGACCTCCATCTTTGTAATGTGTTAATATTCTTTTGCCTTGATCACAACTTATGTATAGCGCTAAGGAATATGTCTAACAAGACATATGTTAACACTAATATGAACCTGAGCCTGGCTAACTTTTATTATCTCTTATGGGAGCATTCCCTAAGCAGTCAGTGGACTTGTGCTTTAACATAACCAATGTTAAGCTCCTTATATAAAAAAATGACATTTTACTGGAGATTTTGCTTAGCGAGAGCTCTCCAGATGCCAATTATATCGACCCCTGAAAAGGCAAGGCAGCCAAACTTTGAAATATATCACTGCCATATGTGCTATGAGCAACCACACAATGACTTCATATACCTTGTTATCATGTAGTACAGAAAAGCACTAGGCGTCACTTGCACTGCAAATAAGTTACTTGACCTTTACTACACTACAGATCGGGCTAAAACATCTATTTTATTATTATCATTTATTTATAAAGCTCCAACATATTTCTTAGCACTAAGTACAGAGGATATAGGGAATATATAAAATAAGGAAGACATGCATGACAAACGTATACATCCTGTTACAAATGGGCATATTTCGTTTTTTTGTTGCTCCGGGCCTATTAATATTTATGCACCCCTTGCAAAACCATTGATACTACTTATTTAGTCTTGCTATAGCCTAATCATAAAGTTACACACACATATATATATATATTTAAGATCATAAGAGAATGTATGCCTAATGCATATATCCGGTATGCCAGACAGTGTCAGACTTAACATTGTAAGTAGCGAGTTTCCTATCTTGTAGGGTGCTTTGTAAAAAAAAAAAACTTACATACAAACAATATTGTTTCTGCATATATATTTTTCTGTGCATATATACACACACCATTCCATAGCACTGTATTGGAAACCTCAGGCATCTTGCTGTCAACTAAAAGTGTGTTGCCCTAGGCCTGGGCCTTCTGGGTCTAGGCAGCAACACAGAAGATTAATTTAAAAAATATAATTCTCAAATAACCCCAGATTTATCAAACAGCGTATCAGAATACGCTAATCCATAAAGCAGGCAATACGGTATTGATCAATTGCGAATGTGCTTATATGCCATTCAATATGATACAAAACATGTATATCCAATTAAATAGTACAAGGACTTGCAAACAGCTTATTCTTCAACACATTTACGCTATTTGTTTTCTTAAACTGCTGCATTGCTTATAGATTAGAAATAATGAGGCAATAATGGGCAAAATATTATTAAAATGTAAAAATGATTTTAATACTAATAACAACAATAATAATAATAGTAATAATAATCATATTAATAGTACATGTAATATTAGTAATAATATAGTGGTAATAGTATTTAAACATAAAGAATAAACATTTATGTTAATAGATATTATTAATAATAATTTGGTAATAAAACAATATATAATGTAACAGTAATATAACAATTACCAACCCATACTGATGAGAGGCATTAACCTTGAAACAGTACTGTTTGCGTGTGGGTTTCGTGGCTTGTGCATAATTATTAAACGCAGGATTAAAAATCTTAAAAGGAACCATGTTTAAAATGGTATTTGGATGAAAGAGTGAAGCCTTTCTGGAATAATTTGCATGTCCTTGACCAGGTTCTCAGAATGCGGTGCAATGACTGTATTTCTCAGAATTTTTAACATATTTTAGACATTTTATTTAATATATATATATATATATACATATATATATATAGTAAACTCTCAATTATCCGGCACCTGCTGGGATTGTCTATTGCTGAATAAGTGTAGATTCCGGTTAAATGAGAGTCGCAAAAAAAAAAAGGCCTAAACAACCCTAAAACCCCCTTGAAACGGAATATGTGCCGGTTGTGCCGGATAATGCCGGATAATCAACAGTTTTTTGCAAACAGGGAATAATGGCAGGTGCTGGTTGCTTGAGAGTCCCAGTTGGTTGAGTGGTAATCGAGGGTTTACTGTATATATATATATATATATATATATATATATATATATAGTAAATAAAAAGTACATCTGTGTTCACATTTGAATGTCTAAAGCAAGTTAAAAACCTGCTTCCAGCTCAGAATTCCGAGAAAAACAGTGATTACACTGCATTCTGGGAAGTTGAGCTGGGACACACAAATGTGGCCACAAATGCCTTGCTCTTCATTCCGTAGCCATTATCAAACATGGCTTCCTTTTAGCTTATGCATGCTGTATTACACAGCTTTAATGCAAAGCCAAGGTTGGAATAAACACAGGCTGAGTATCCAATCCATGTACAGCTGTTTCAAGCTTACTGTTATCATCAGCATGGATCCGGATCTCAGCCTGTATTGTGGATTTAATGAGAAGGTAGTTCACCATAACAATCATTTATAATATGGTGGGCAAAAGAGCGATAGAAGCCCTCCACACATTTATCAATATTAACTTCTATTCAGTTACTATATGCATAAAATGACATAGACACGCCTATTTATGCAAAATGTCCCTTTTGCTTTATGTAATATGAGTCTAAATGAAAACCTAGATACACAATGTATTGAGAACCTATCACATTCCCCATCCAATACAACAGACGATACACCACATACATATGAATATATGCGCTACAGATGAATTCACAAACAACATATGAAAAAATTGCCAATTTTACTGATAAACGCTTGGGGCGTATCGAGGTGAATCATTCGCCCTTTGATACATCTGGACCTTAGTATTGTGTATACTAGGATACAGCATAGTTTTATTCCGGCTTTTCTGCCTTATTCACATTACCCAAAATATATCAGACATTTACAAGTTTAAATATGCAGCGAAGAAAGATTTTTTCAATGTGTTTGTAACACATTTAGATATTTTACAGGCCATCGCTGTGCTCAATACTATAATTCACACACAGAAATCTGTAATAAGTTTACCTAATAAAGCCAGACTATGTTTCATTATTCACTATTCCGAGCATTTGAATATGTCTATGATTTATTACACCTTGATATCTATCTCCGCATGTGTAAACATTTTGCAATAGCTAATCTCTGCTGGACTTACCACCAATCTTTCATTTTCATTATCACTTCACTTGCACTTTTCTTATCATTTCTCTTAAAATCTGGTGGTTTTTATAGCTCCCAAATTTCAGGCTCCACAATGTTTTATGTTTATGGTTTAGTTTTCATTTCAATTTAGACACCTATTACCAGTCTCAGCGGTAGCTCAACTTTTAGTTTTGAATCATCCAGAACAGGTTACTGTTTTTTTTCGCATCTTTTCACTAGAGGTTAGCAAGTTATTTATGTAGCTTCCTATTCTTTATAGTCTTGTGTCTCTTTGTATTTGAAATCATATTTTCTCCTTGCATTTCATCTACTTCTTGGAACGTTTTTTTTTTTCAAACTTGAAACATTCACAATCTGACTTATCAAGATTCACCAATGTCAAGGACTATTGGGATTTCTGTCTAAATCTGTACGTCTATATTTTAGTCTGGCCCGGCTTTCTGCTATTCCAGTCTGAGAATTGCATTGTCTGCTAGGAAATATAATATGTTTTTTTTTTATATATTAGAACATATTGTTCTGACTATCACTGTGGAAATTTACACAGTCTGTACATACATTGAGTTGGTTTCCATGAGCATTATATTTCTTCTCTGATTTATATGGGTTTTTGAAAGTTTTCTTGGCAGAAATAATGTCAATATTTTTAATAAATTAAATTAATTAATGTCGTTCATGAAAAAAGGCAATCATTTGTTTAAAAAAAGTACCAACATTAACAACTGTGTAAAACATAAGAATACATTTTTTTAGAGAAAATCTGGATTTTTTTAGAACTTGGTTTATTGATAGTCATATCCATCTCTTTTTTTTGTTACATTATTGCACAAGGGACTAGTTTCTTACGTGTTAAAAAGCTGGATCTGATTTAAATTGAAACCACCGTTTATAAATAAATATATATAAATATATATATATATATATATATATATATATATAAAATATATATATATATATATATATATATATACTGTGCATACAAATATAAATATGGAGGTTATATGTAAATAAATAATATACTATATAAATATAAATATATATATATATATATATATATATATATATATATATATGTACAGTAAATAAATAGCACATTTGAATGACTAAAACAAGTTAAAAAAACGTGTTGCATGCTCAGAATTCCGAGAAATACAGTTATTACACTGTATTCTGGAGCCTTGGCAGGGACATGCCAAAGTGCCCACAAAGGCTTCGCTCTTGCAATCCATAAGTGCATCAAACATGGCTTACCTTAAGCATATGCCCACTGGATCAAACAGCTGTACGCAAAGCTAGGGTTGGATTATACATAAGCTAGGAATCCCACCCATGTATAGCTGTTTCAAGGTTACCGCCTATCATCAGCGTGGGGGTGGTTCCTTAGCTTGTGTAGTGGATATTTTATGAAGCCTTTGTGGGCACATTTGCATGTCCCTGCCCAGGCTACCAGAATGCAGTGTAATAAATGTATTACTCAGGATTTCTGGACATGAAACAAGTTTTTTAACTTGTTTTAGACATTCAAATGTGAACACAAATGTACTATTTATTTACTATATATATATATATATATATATATATATATAGTATCTTATTAATTTATATATAACCTCCATATTTATATTTGTATGCACAGTATATATATATATATATATATATATATATATATATATATACATACTGTATATATATATATATATATATATATATATATATATATATATATATAAAGGGTGGTTTCAATTTAAATCAGATCCAGCTTTTTAACAAGTAAGAAACTAGTCCCTTGTGCAATAATGTAATAACTGTATTTCACAGAATTCTGAGCAGGAAACAAGTTTTTTTATCCTGTTTCAAATGTGAACAGAAATGTACTATTTATTTACTGTACTACTGTACGGTGGAGGCTTCTATCGCTCTTTTGCCCACCATATATTAAATGATTGTTGTGGCAAACTACCTCTTCAAACAAATTTACTACACAAGCTAAGGAACCGGTCCCACGCTGATGAAAGGCAGTAACCTTGAAACAGCAGTACTAGGTAGGATTCCTAGCTTGTGTATCATTCATCCTGAGCTTTGCTCAAAGCTGTGTGATACAGCAGGCATATGCTTAAAGGAAGCCTTGTTTAAAGTGGTTATGGATTGCAAGAGTGAAGCCTTGGTGGGCACATTTGCATGTCTCCATTAATGCACGCAGGATGCAGTGTAATAACTGTATTTCTCGGAATTCTGAGCAGGAAACAAGTTTTTAACTTGTTTTAGACTTTCAAATGTGAACACAAATAAATAAATAAATAAATAAATAAATAAATAAATATATATATATATATACTGTATATATATATATATATATATATATATATATATATATATATATATATATATATATACTATTTACTTTCAAGTAAGACATTAGTGTTGATATTTAGTCATTAATACTATTGGCTTGAAAATAAGGACTGAGGGTTACATTTTATGTTGAATACACTATTCACCATCTTGAGATCAATCTCAAAATTCACCACTTCAACAAATACAAAAACACCATCTCCCAAAAGCATATCCTAGAACGCAAGACGTTTGATGCAGTCTCCATTTCCAATGTTTGTTTTGATGTCTGAAGCACTTTTCTTGAACATATATTGTTGTCTGTTGTAGCATTATAAGATAGTTTAAAGTAAGCCTATGTCAGCCTTTAACTCCTTACTGGGAGCACTTTCTTGAAGCTTCAAAGAATGAGGATTTATAAAAATATATCCCAAAGTTGACCTTTTATAGGAATTGTTTATCAGTTGTCAAATAAATCACCAAGAAAAAGAAACCTTTGGGATTTACTTCAGCCACTGTGTAGAGCTAACAAAAATCTAGTGATGATGCCATCAGAGTTTCCAATTACTTTTAAAGGGCCACTGTATTGGTCCAGCTTTTATAAATGATAAGTTGTATAGATCAGTATAAATCAATGTCTTGTAATAAAAAGGTTGATCTTCTGTGAGGAAATTTAAACTGAAAATAGCTGTTTTTCTCACCTGTTTTAGGCTTGATCTTAGAGTGTGGACCACTTTTTGAAGATGGTGGGAAAGCTAGCTCATCTTTTATCACAAACTGATGGATCTTTACTGCATACGAAAGCTAGACCATTAAGTCAATGTAATACGGTGTTAAGCTAGACTCTTGTCGGACTCTACACTCCATAGTTCCTCCAAGGGGATAGGTACATCCTTGAATAGATATTTTGCTAGGAAAGACCCCTATTGGGTAGGTGTAAATGTTATTCCTTGTCTCTGGCGTTACCTGCCTTACCCTCGATCTAACCCTACGTTAGATTGCATTATCACATTGTTAGAACTCTGTCTTGTAGAAATGCCATTGTGGTAAATTGAAGCCTTATTCTTTTAAGAAGTAGGTCAGTATGGCCATCTAATCATAAACAGAACCACCATAAGAAATCTTGTATCCAAGTACAAATTAAACAACCATGGCTAATCTTTCTACCCCATACACATAAAACATTTTTCCCTACCAATCTTTGACCATCTCATAGTCCACCTTCATGGAAAATGTGTATCTGCTATTGAATTGTCTTAATTGTGTTACCTTATATCAGGTAAATTTGCACCATATTTTCTGAATATGTCGCTTGAGTAAAAAAGGAACAATTACTGGCTCAATCATTTTTTATTTACTTGCCTGAGCTGAAACAGGGATATACTAAAGATATGGCCTGAAATGACCTCCACATACTAAAGGTGGACAATACTAGCCTATATTACTTGATTAAAACACCATCTAACATTCATTTGTTATCATTTTACGCTGAATTTCAGCTTTCAGCTGTTTTAACTTGTTCATTGTTTCCAGCCAAACCTCCTTAACTCTCTCTTATTTCATTCCCAGCTCCCCTTCTGCCCTTTCCATTATTTGCCTTATTTAATGTCCCCATCATTTAATATACAATATGATTATGGATGTGCATGGGAAGGGGCTGCAGTGTTCTGTTCTTCTATGGGCAGTGCACACTGTCAGGTCTCCTTGAGTTATGAGTAAGATTACGTCCTATTCTCCAAATTAGTGAAGCCCAGTTTTAGATTCTGGAAGTTGCGTCCCTCTTCCTTGGTGGGCCTCATATACCTGTATTTTCTTTACTCTTTGCAAAACAGCCCTGGTCAAAAACCAAGATGCTGCCACGTTAAGTGAAGATGTTCTTATCGTTTCAGAAAGTTCCCCTGACCAACTAATGCTTAGCACCGTATCCCTTGTCTGCTCACTTTTGATGATATTCAGATGATACAGTATGTGAAATATGTTTATATCTCAAGCATAATTATTTATATGCATGTATAAATCTTTCAAAACCATTGTACTGGAACAATTGACAGAGTTTTTGGTATTTCTGTGAATTGTTTTGCCAAATAAATTAATGCGAATTTGAATCTTCCATACCTTTTTAAAAAAATTTGAGATTAATCATCAAAGACGTGTTAGACATTTAAAAAGCTCATAAAAACATTATTGGACTGGCCAAAAGACAGATGGTTTGGACATAATAGTAGAAGATTAAAGGGACATTTACATCACTATTAGTGCTCCTCATTGTGTGAAAGAGCATACAATTCGATGTTAAAGGGGTCTATTGCTCTTTTTTAAATTAAACTAAGAACAGTTAAACATTTGCAGTCAGGTTTGTTTAGAAACACACGGCTGACTGTTCCATGATTTACAGCATCTACCAGAACGGCCGTTCCAAGCTGCAGGAGAACAGAAAGAATGATGGTTTTACTCTGCTTTCAGGAACGTCATCAGCCATCAGTTAACCCCCAAGTATCATATTTGTGAGTTTGTAGCAGTCATTTCCCTGTGCAGATAAATTTGGGAAGGGTTAACCCTCTTTATGCTCTGCTCTGTGCACAGCAGCTCTTGCTGTCAGTCTGTCTGGGGGACTTGCCTAATTCTCATGTAAACAGAACATAATTTATGATTTTTTTTCTGTAAACAAAAACACCTATTTCAAAAATTCAAAAATTATTTCCACATATTTTCAGGTGTACATTGCAGTGGTGTGCTCCAAGTTGTGCTGAATTAACTAGCCCTTTTTTTGCTTGTTTTGACCTTTGCCATTAGGAAGGGATCATTTCACTAAGGAGAAATAGATATATTTAAAATAATTAAGTTAATAAGTGAACCCCCTTTTTTCTTTGATGGAGGTTGATCTGGTGGATGGAAAGCCACTGGTCAGGGAAGGTACCATCTTTTTTATGCTTTATTGGTACACCCCTACTCCTCCCATAACTGAGATTCCCTCACCCCCTACACCCCAACTTGATTTTTAACCCCTCCCCTTTACCCATCCTCCTTCACATTACACTCCTGTGTTGTAAGTTTGTATCATTACCAAATGCATGATAAGCCAACTTTAATGTAAGCTATATCTCAAGCAACACAGTTTTTTTAATTATCATTTTATTTTTTAATTATATTAATTAAAAATCTAAACATTCAACAAAAAACACCATTATATTGTAATACATGTTATGTGCATGTCTTAAGTTAAAAAGTGCAATAACAATATTAATGGACCACTGTGACGATATATTTAAACATATTCTGAATATCTACAATTTGAAAATATGCAAAAAATAGAAAATAAAATTAGACAAAATGTAATATATTACTTGTTATATTCAATCAGGCTGCTGTGGGACCTAGCATTTTTGTTTCTGGTAATCAGCTCTCAGTGCATGAGGAAGTTTTGATTGCACAGGAAGTTTCTATCTACAGTACATAATGGGGCTGTGACATGTACCAAGTATTATTATTATTATTATTATCTTTATTTATATTGCGCCAACATATTCCGTAGCGCTGTACAGGGGTAAGTACCAGAGCTTTAAGTAGCAGTAATGGAAGGCTTATTAGTTTACAGGACAAACCTGAAAGACAGAATCGGCTGACAAAAGAGCTTCAAATTACAAAGTTTTACATATGTTCAACCTGATTTTAGCTGCTTTACATGATGATAGTAACCAGAAATGCCTTTCTACAATTTAAATGACCTATGGTTGGATTGCTACTAGAAAAAACAGCCTATGGCTGCATGTATCCTACCCCCTTGCACTAGCTTGGACTAGATTAATCCCATATATATTGCAGAGGCACGCTCCCGAACAACAATTAACTGCCATGCAAACAATGTGAAATGTAACTATAGCAATCATTGACTGGCCATGGTAATTTATATATACTTTGCATTCAGGGACGCGCTAGACATTGTGAATCAAAGGTGAAGTTATTATTCAGTATTTGTGGTTCCAGTCGCCACAGTCCACAGATGGTACTGTAGTATTAATTGGCAGATGTTCACAACACTTCATCTTTATATTACACATGACAGTTATGGCTGTCAGAGCTATCTTACGTGATGTCACTTGTGTACAATAATTAGAGAAGTTATGTTAGAGATCGACAATAACAAAAGTATAGCTGTCATCACAAACCGATAAATAAGTACGGTGGCATTACCGCAAACGGGAACATATTACTGCAGTTATATGAAAGATAAAGGGACCAGTTTCTAAAACAACAGATGTTGCGTTCGCAATAAAAAGATGAAAGAAGGAAGCAAGATGTAACCATAAATATAAATCACCCTGCATCTGCGGAGGTATTTTATGATTGGATAAATAAGATTAGGAAAATATGAGTGATATAATATCTTAATTTCACAAATGAACTCTTTTAAAGGTACACTGCTCACAATTCACTAAGTTTTACCACCGCTGTAAAGTAGTTTGTGAATTGTTTTCTATTGGATGAGAAAACTGACAACTACTATGCAGGCTTGTAAAGCTTAGTGAATAATGGCCACAGTCATCTAGATTTATAATGCACTGTTTGAGTGAGGTATGATTTACTTAAAAGCTTTTGGTGCCTCCATATATATATATAATTAAAATTATAAACAATAATAAAGTGTTTGAATGCATATAATTAACTTCTCTTATTACCATTTATTATTATTTTTATTATTATTGTATATATATATATATATATATATATATATATATATATATATATATATATATACATTTATTGTGGCACCTGGTACCTGGTTCAGCAGCACAATTTGCTGTTTTGCACCATGTGGTCCATGGTAAATCCGGCAATGGAAGATTTCTGTGGTACCCCCTTCCCTTGATGCCCTAAGCACCTGCTTATTTTGCTTAATGATTAATCCAGCCCTGGTTCACCTATAGTAACTCTCACTCCATTATGCTGGGTGCTATTGTGCTTATAACACATGCTTGTTTGCCCATATTGTGTGTAAGTATTGAGATGCTGCATAAATGTGTCCACAGTGACATCCTAAACTTATATTGCATGGGGTAACATTTGATATGCCATGGGGGTCTCAATGGACTCCATGGTTATGTAGATGAGATGATCGGGCTAGAGAGATGGGGTTTGAGCTGGGAAGGGGACAATGGAATAGTGAGCGGGGAAAAGGGTCCCCGAGGATTCGCTCCACTGGGTGCATGGATGGAGAGAATCCCCAGGGATTCTCATTAGTGTGAATGTGGTTGTGTGATTGTGGTTGTGCTCAGTAACATTATTTAGCACAGCCTTAATTGTAATCCTGGGCCTTGTTACTTGAAGCCTTGGATGTGCTCAGTAGCTCAGTGGCTGGGGAGCTTTGAATTAACGTGTAACATTAAGTAGTTTATTTGTCTTGAGTAGAATAGGGCTCTGTACTTGTAAATAGGCAAAATGTTTTTTTTTAGAATGTAAAATAAGATATACAGCCTCCAAATTACTACCTTTAAGATTCAATTATACTGCAGTGGAATCTACCATTTTGGTTTCTGCTGATCATTTCCTAACAAAGCTAGAAGACATTTGCCATATATAAGTCAATAAAAAATCCCAAAATATATGTAGGTGATCAGATCTCTCGAAGATAAACAGATCACCTTTCTACAAAATTAATTATCTGTCTCTCAACCCTAATAAATTAAGAGTCCCCTTTTAGTCCAGACTACTGCCATGAGCCTGCTCTGTTATGGGCCCCAGTGCCTAGCTCAAGCTGAACTAGCTTTAACCCCGCCACTGCTTCCTAAGGTGAGAGAAATTTTCAACGAAGAGGAAGCTTCTTCCTTCACAATGGGAATGTGACATCTAAAACTTTCAGTGCTTTATCAGTATTAATGGAAACCTTATTAGTTTGATAGGACATACCCTCCTGCAAAAAGTAGCAGAGAAGATTATCTCAGAAAAGAAAAACAAGTATTTTATATCAAAAATCAAATACTAGCGACTTGCCCGTCAAAAATACGGGGCAATAAAATTGTTAGGCAGGTAATGCAAATACGGCCCCTTGCTTCGTGAAGCGTGACGACGATTCGTAGTTTATCTAAATGGGTCAACAAGCCAAACATATATGTAGGTGGTCAGATTGCCTTCTAAAAAATAATTAGCATCCCCTCTGCCCATTTACTCCAGGCCACTGCTTATAGCATAGGGCCCCCACCCACCCTGTTGTGGGACCCTGTAGCCTTCTGCTTCCGACATGGCAGCATATACACCGCTTCAGAATGGAGCTGATGTGTTGACTGTGCTTTCAGCGATGTAGAATACAGCTTATATTACAACCCTAAATGAAATATAATTTTAATAAAATTCCACATATAGTTAAAATTATTTCACAGACATAGTAATGCATAATTAATCCTCCTGCAATGCATAATTAATCCTACTGATAGTGTTCCATTATGCATGTATTGCATTGTTATATACCTTTTAGTGTAAACGACTCATAAAAAGAAGCCAGGTTTTCTACGGTGTGACTTTTTTCCCTTCCTACCCACTTATTTTTTAATTGCAATTTCCTTTTCTGTAGATCATTACTGAGAATGCTTTTCTTCACAACAAGTGTTCAAGGGTGGCGTGCTTTTGTAAACTAATAAATAAATGGAAGAAACCTCAATATTGGTTAAATACATCCTGCAAATGTGGTAAATAGACAAATAGAATTGGAGGCAGTGACAGCTTTTATTTTACTGGGATCCCAGATCTCTTCAGATGGTGACTGTAGCCATGACATTAGAAGACATTTGCTTCCAAGGAGGAAAGCTATGGCAAGCTTGGACAAGCTAGTAAAAAAATTAAATATATTAAACTATCAGCAAAGGTCTGCATAGTTAGAACTGTGTTATTCCAAGTAGTTGCATACGTATGTGAGAGCTGGACCATAAAGAAGTCTGAGCGCTGTAGAATTGACACCTTTGAATTGTGGTTTTGGAGAAAACTGCTTAGAGTCCCTTGGACTGCAAGAAGATAAATCAGTACTTCAGGAAATCACGACAAACTGTTCACGAGAAGATATGATCATGAGGCTGAAGCTCAAATATTTTGGCTATATCATGAAACGGAACAATTCCCTAGAGAAGACTCTAATGCTGGTAAAGATTGAAGACACAAGAAGAAGAGGGAGACACAGGTGGAGATGGGTAGATGACTGAAGCAATGAACATGATCGAGCTCAGAGGGGCAGTCACTGAGTGATGTACCTGAATTGCTGCGGTCCATAGGGTGCCGGAGAGTCGGACGTGACTGAACAACTAAACAAAAAAACATGGTAGTAGCAAGCAAAAGTATCCTTGATAGAAAGGTACTTGTGTCTTGTTTTGCCATTACTGTCCAAGAATTCAAAACCACCGCAAAACTCAGTATTTCTCTAGATCATATTTTCCGCTAAGGAACAATACCTCAGTACTCAGTTTAGAAATGACCTTTCTGATGGTTATTGTTGAACTTCTACTTCATGAATGAGCCCAGTCTTTTCTTTCAAGATTAAAAAAAACAAACATAGTAGATTACTTTATCCCAGACACAATAATCAGGATTTGAAAGCTGCTTAACATCTCATCACCAGGATGGAGGAGGGAGAAGCTTTGGCAGTTTAATACAGTAATGGCAGAAGTACACATTAGTAAATGCCAAAACCATGCATGTGTCCTCATTATCCTTTTACAGATTGGTCTATAAAATATTCTACAAGAGTATTATAATAAGGGGACTCAAAATATCTTTCAGTTCTGAAAGCTTATTTAATAATAGTGATTTATGAAATAAGCAAATGGGAATATTTAAAAGGTCACATAGTGTTAAAATATAAAATATTTCACAGTATTTATGGGCCACCATTGTCCAAAACTTTCTATCCTTGCATTTAAAAAAAAATTGTTTTACATTACAAAAACTTTTTTGACAAAAAGTCTCTCTGACCAATCAAGGCAAAGATATATTAATTGATATAGATATTAAAGAGACTCTGATACCCATATTCTTATAGAGCAAGAAAATTTAGCTATAAATTAAACTAGCCATTTGTTTCTAAAGTGAACATTTCTGAGAAAATGAACATGGGTTTGTTGGTTTAGTCTTTCAGTCAAGTAAGACTCGGTGTGACCCTATGGACCACAGCCTGACAGTCACATCTTGTGTCCGATTGTGTCAATCCATAAGGGTTTCATGGCATAGATACTGGAGTAGTTTGCTAGTTCCTTCTCCAGTGGACCACAATTTGTCTGACTTCTCTGCTATGACCTGACTATCTTGGGACCCTATATGGCATAGCTCACAGCTTCATTGAAGCACACAAGCCCTTTCACCATGACAAGGTAGCCATCCAGAAGGGGTTATTTCCCTTATAAACTCTATTTATTTACAAAGGGTTTTGGTTTGTTATACACATCCTCATTGGATGTCAATAATTCCATACAGGTCCTGATTGGATGATGGGGAAATGATCATTACTTCTGCTGTATTCTTATGCAAATGAGCAACTCACAAATACTAATTAGCTGCTTTCTGGTATTAATTGTGATCATAGTCAGTTTGTTTGTCCCTGTTGTAGCAAAAACAACGCCTTTCTTAGGGTATAATGCATTTAGATAACTTCCCCCACCCTTATCAAGCACACTGAGCAGCAGTCAAGCTTGTATCAATAGATGCAAGACCTGAGATCCAGAAATGTAAATGCCCCTCTCACACAAAAAGTGTTCTGGATGCCAACAGGATTCTGCAGAGAAATCAACATTTTTTTCCACTTTCAAATTTTATTAGAAGAGAATAAATAAAACATTTTTTACATTTATTAAATATGATAGGAAAAAATAATATTTTATATATATATTTTTAAATTAGCTTTAAGATTTTTTTTCTCTGCCTATTTAAGCTTCAAGTTAGTAAAAAATATTTTTTTCACTCTACAGTGACCATTTAAGATAAAATGTCCATTAGGTGTTTAAAAAAAACTTTTCAAGGCTTGATAAAAAAAGTGTTGTATAGCTTGGTGGTAACGTTAGTATATTCTGGAATGAATTAAAAGAGAATAGAGAATCAGGAGCAGACGAGAGAGCTTCAAGATAAGTCCAAGGTTATTGTTTTATGAGCTGCTATTTTCCATGCTACATCTTGGAGATAAAGACATTATTTCCTTGCAATGACATTCTATTTATGTTGAGTATGCTGACAAAAGATGGCACACAAAGAAGACCTGGGCTCTAAAATTATTTACTTAAGAGACCACCCGTTGACTAAGCAGATGGGCGCATCAATCCTACTTAATCCTCTTCACCTTGAGAGGTCATCATATTCCCCTGCAGAAAAACCACAGGGCACGTTATAATCACCTGTACCCCCCTTCTGATTTTGGCTGTGCAATAGTTCCCGGCAATGACCTTTTTCTGGCCGTTTCGGCAAACTTTCTTCACGGTTATTTTCCATGTCCGATGATGTCATTTTGAGACAAAATATATCTATTATGTCCCTATAAATTGCAACTAGGAAAAAATAGCTTATTTATTAAATAGGACCAGTGGCCACAGGACCTCTGTAGTTTTTCTATATGGACCTTTGAACTAAATGTAAAAACAGATAAAATGTACTTAAAAATAAAAAAAAATATATAAAATAAAATAAATAGCCTTTACATTTTTAACTTGTACATGCAAATATTCTTAAATGATGGGTTCCATTTTTGTCATCTGCTTCTTTCTCACTAGGGCTTGTCCTTGTAAACTGTTGTTGTTTCGTTGTTCGGTCGTGTCAGACTCTCCATGACCCTATGGACCACAGCACGCCAGGCACATGTGCTTATCCGTAAGGTTTTCTTGGCAAACATACCGGAGTGGGTTGCCAGTTCCTTCAGTGAACCACACTTTGTCTCTGTTTATCCATCACTTTTTCTTGGCAAAGATACTGGAGTGATTGCCAGTTCCTTCACTGTTTGTCTTTGCTATGACCTGCCCATCTTGGGTGACCCTACAAGGCATAGCTCACAGCTTCATTGATGTACCCAAACCCCTTCCCCACAACAAGGTAGTGATCCAGAAGGGGCCTTATAAACGAATGAAATGCTAATTAGTCCTAATGAAAGAGCTGGTAGATATAGATGCTACAATCCCATTGTGCAGATAGTCGCTTCCTGATCAAATTCTCCTCCAATCTAAGTAAGTTAGTCAGTGGAAATCAAAATGGTAGATTGCAGAGCAGGATAATTGTATATAAATGGTAACAAATTAGGGACAAAACGTATTGCCTATATTCAAGTATAGTTCTTCAAAAGAGTATATATAAAAAAAGTGGTCCATTGAAACCGTGCTGTATGCAAGCAATCAGATCAAATAAGCCATTGAGATTTATCAATTCTAATGATGTTGTGGCATTTAATCTTATTAAATATATGCAATTATTTTAGTCTTTTTAACATTGTCGCCCAATATGAATTTGTTTAATAAGAGATTGATCTTCACGAGAGATGTAATTTGCGAATTGCTGGGAGAATTATTTATTATAGCCGGTACTTGCTGGATTCTTTACTCGCTGTTGTCTCTTGTTTTGTCATTTAATTTTATTGCAAATTCTGTGAACTTTCCTGTGTGAGGAATGATGTGGGCCAGATAATTACATATAAAACATGGAGATCATGCGGCTGTCTCTTTTAAACCATGTTTGGCTGTCTTGTGTGAATAATCTCCCTGACATTAAGCCGCTTGATTTAATTCAGAACTGATCTGAAAGCTTATAGTATGTTGATTGTGTGCGTTTACATGGCACGATTCATGGGTTAGCTTCTCTAGATGAGTAACGGATGCTGTATTCTAACTGGAACAAAACAAAATATGTATATATATATATATATATATATATATATATATATACACACACACACACACACCATATATACTCGAGTATAAGCCGTCCCGAGTATAAGCCGAGGCACCTATTTTACCACAAAATACTGGGAAAAATGAGTGACTTGAGTATAAGCCGAGGGTGGGAAATGTGCTGCCCCCTGTATCCCTCTTGTGCCCTCTGTGTCCCCCTCTTGTGTGCCCTTTTCTTGTGTCCCCCACTCTCTTCCCTGTGTCTCTTCCCCCCTCTCCCTTCCCTGTGTCTTTTCCCCCCTCCCTTATCACCCTCCTCAACCTCCCTCCTCAACCCCCCCTCATCCTCAACCCCCTCCTCAACCTCCCTCCTCAACCCCCCTCCTCATCCTCAACCCCCCATCCTCAACCCCCATCCTCAACCCCCATCCTCAACGCCACCATCCTGATCCTCAACCCCCCATCCTCATCCTAACCCCCCATCCTCATCCTAAACCCTCCCCATCCTCATCCTAAACCCTCCTCATCCTAAACCCTCCCCATCCTCATCCTAACCCCCCATCCTCATCCTAAACCCTACCCATCCTCATCCTAAACCCTCCCCATCCTCATCCTAAACCCCCCATCCTCATCCTAAAACCCTCTCATCCTAAAACCCCCTACTCATCCTAAACCCCCCTCCTCACTTTACCCCTCTAAATACCTCCCCCACTCCCTTTCCCCTCACTTACCTCCATCTGCAGCTGTTCCTCCACTCCTCCACGCTCCTTCCTGCGTTTTGACCCGGCCAATGCTAATGACGTGGCGCGCATATGACGTAACATCATTAGCATATGCCGGGTCCCGACACAGGAAGAAGCGTGGAGGAGCGGAAGAACAGCTGCAGATGGAGGTAAGTGAGGGGAAAGGGAGAGGGGGAGGTATTTAGAGGGGTAAAGTTAGGAGGGGGGTTTAGAATGAGGAGGGGGGTTTAGGATTAGGAGGGGGTTGAGGATGAGGAGGGGAGAAATAGACACGGGGGGTTAGAGAGACATGGGGGGGGGGAGTGACTCAAGTATAAGCCATATATACACACATATACCCATACATACATATATATGCACATATGTTTGGTGGTCCTTTAAAATAATTAAAAATATATTTGCCCTTGTTTTCTTTTGCAAATGTTCTTTATTTTGAAGGGCCACTGAGGAAATGCTAAATCGGGCATATTAGCAAAGAGAGGTTTCTAAATAATAAGTCTGCAAATCAAATAGTTTTTAATGGAAAAAATAATACAGTAGATAAAGTAATTATCTGCCATACTCATCTAATGACTAGGATTCCTCATTTATGGCCAGAAGTCCTCTACCCTTATGGGCACCCAGTAGTGGGTGTGTTCGTGTCATTCAGTTGTGTCCAACTCTCTGTGAACTCACTGCACCATGCTGATCCACTTGGTATTTATGGCAGAGATACTGGAGTAGGTTGCTAGTTGGCCACAGCATACAGCTCCTGGTATTCCCCCATCCAAGTACTGACCAGGCCCAACTCTGCATGGCTACAGGGTGGTGGGATCTCTTGGTTCCTCAACTTAAATCGAACCCAGGTCACAGTGGTGAAAGGAACAAATCCTAACCACTGAACCACCAGTAGTAGGTGCACCACTGGTATTTACCTATTTAGTAACACTTTAAATGGACACTGAAGATGTTTATGACTAGGTAGACCTTGTGTACTTCACTGAAGCTGTAAGCTAAATCACCCAAGATCGGTAGGTCATAGCAGAGAGGTCAGACAAATCCGGGTCTGCTGTAGAAGGAACTGGCAACCCACTCCAGTATCTTTGCCAAGAAACTTATGGATAACCACAAACAGACACAAGATGTGTCTGTCATGCTATAGTCCATAGGGTCACGGAGAGTCGGGAATGACTGAACGACGGAACAACAACTGACTAGATACACATATTTTTCTTTCATTTATCTCTTTGATATATATATATATATATATATATATATATATATGTAAATTAACCACACGGTATATAGTTATGTACTTATGCACCATATAATTCACTCTGAGCCACACACCAAGGGTAATACAATTGAATGTACTTCTTAAAGTACCACTGAAGTGTCCTATATATAGTACAGTAATCTGTAAAATGAGTTTCTATTCCTGTTTTGCATATCTGCTAATGTTATTTTGATACATACAAGCATGTGAAGTTTTTAGCATACTACGGCGAGCCTTAAAAACTATTTTTTAATAAAAAAAATATTTTAACTTTTTGTGAACTATACCATGTCTTGGTTACAAACACAGAATTTGCCCATTTATTCTGATTTTCTCAATCAGTATAAATAGCTATTATAGAACTAAACATTACACCTAATGCAGATTCCTTCCAAATCAGTTTGCCTATATGACTATGCAATTTTCTTTTCTCTATGGTCATAAAAAAAAAAAAAAAAGTCTGTGTATGCAGGTCTAAATAACATAACACAATAAAGTAAGAAGCAGCCAGTGGGGGCGACTGCCAGCCGCAAGCTCCTACAGATCCTAATTATCTCCTAAAGCACTTACCGTTCTCATACCTGGCAAATTTGCATATATTATTCCTTTAATATAACAATGACATTGAAATAACAAGTTGTGATAAAAAAGCATTACAGCCTCTTAGTGTGAGCAAACATCAGGGACTACCTTGTATAAGAAGGGAAATTAGCAGCTTTCTTGGATCCGCACATTGGTGCATCTGGGCCACTAGTGACCACTGGAAGCTCTTTTATAGCCAGGTGCCAGTGGATAGATTGTGGGTACTGGAGCAAGGACGGTGTTTTTTCATTTTTGCAAAATTGAATTACTGCTCGGAACCGATGCCAAAAGACGGCAGAGAGTGCCATACACTTGTCCATGTTTTATTACAAGAAAGGGGTTACAATACAATGCATGTTTTCTTATAACAAAGGTTCTGTATGTATAAAGCAAAACACCAACAGTTGGAAAAGTTCCCCATGTATATATATATATATATATATATATATATATATATATATATATATATATATATATATATATAGGGTATCCCAAGTTAGATTCAATATGTTTAATTTTACAAGAACGTTTATTAAAAACATGGACAGAGAAGCAAAGACTTTATGCACAAATGATTTACTGGAAAATGGAGTAAAAAAAAGTGCACATAAATCAGGGTTCATGCTTATTTTCACATAGATGATTGTTACTTTTAGGTTTTTATCTCACTCAGTAAAGATATATTAAAATAACTTATGTGTGATCGTTTATAAATGGACTTTAAAACAGGTTTCATTTTTTTTTGGGTGACCTCTTACATATACAAAAAGGGCTAACACTCAGGGAGCTATCAGTGGTGCAGGTGACACAATGCACCAGGGCCCTCCTCCTGGGGCGGGCAGTGCTGTGTAATTTGTTTTTTATTTTGCATGTTTGCATTTTTGTCTGTAGTTTTGTCTGTCTGTTTAAAAGTTTCATAAGCATTTCTACTGAGGCTCCAAGAGATGTCAGCGTGGAGCAGTTCAGCACACTGGGGATGTGTACCAGGGAAGAGGTGAGAGAGAGAGCAGTGCAGCAAAGTACAGGGAGGTTGGATTCTGTGCGGGGGGGGGGAGCAAATTAGATAGGAATGAGTACTATGTGAGGTGGGTGCTGAGAGGAGTTGGGTGCAGTGTGGAGATGAATGCTGACAAGTACTGGGTGCTATGTAGGGATGGATGCTAAGAGGGGTGGTTGCTGTGTGGGGGTTGAGTGGTACTGGGTGCTATGTTGTGAAGATGGCTGCTGAGAGGGACTGGCTGCTATGTAGAGATAGATACTATATATATATATATATATATATATATATATATAGAGAGAGAGAGAGAGAGAGATAGATAGATATATTGTAATGTGTTTTCTTACTGCATTCTTTTATTGAAGTTTTCTATATTTAGATGTCAATCAGCTAAACAAAAGATTCCTTATTAATTACTTGCAATAATGACCTAATAAGACAGGCGGTGCAGTCAATCCAAAATGTCTGATTGACAGCAAGATTCATGTTAGAAAACGCATTTTTTAAAACCACATTCAATTGAAAAAGTACTTTTTATTACCCACAGTTTTCAGTTATATTGTATTTGGGTCCCTCTGTGTCACTTCAACACAACTTCCAAAACTCCATCTACATTGATTACTTTATGTGTAATACCCTTGTCCAATCGAAAGCTGCTTGGCTCGTAATCACAGGGAAACATGCTATAGCCTGATCTTATGAGATTGGCTTTGCTTTTTAGTTCCTAGCAAGCATTTGCAGGTTAGGTAAATTGGAGGATAAATTGAAAATGTACTGATATTTTAGATAGAAGATCGAAGTATTGTTGGCACCATCAGCAAAGTCATTGTATAACTATCCACCTACCTAGGACTAGTGAACTTGAAAGCCCTTCTATATATACCTAAACTTAGGACTCTCCCTCTCTGTAGAAACAAGAACTCACCAAGTCTATATGGGTAGAAAAAATATACTCACAAGACATGGCGGCACATAATATGCTGGGCCAACCCCTTCTTACTTGGACAACTCTACCTTTCTATATCCCGATTAGATTATACAAGTCCATTTCTAAGTATTTGTACAATAGCTACTTTTTTATTTGTTGACTACAAAATAACGACAAATAAATGTGTTTCCACCATTATATTACACAACCAATAGAAGAACTGCCAAAACATATTGTCCAAAAAAATTCACTTGAGAGTTTGAAGTAGCTCTTGAGAGCGTCTGCTTGTTTATGGCAGGATTCAGTAGGCGTTGGATAATTGTACGACAATAGACTTGTATTAATTAAATTACCAGGTGAGATCTGACATTTACCATGTTGTGATTCATTATATGACCTTGCAAAATGTTTCAAACATGAAGGAACCATACTAAATAATTGAGGTGCAACATTTTATTAAAAGAGACCGCTTGAAATACAGTTTCTTAGAATTATTATATTTGAAGTCTTTGTAAATTCAATACTACCCTCTTGTTTGATCTGCTCTTGCATGCTTGACTTTCTTAATTCCTTTTCTCTCCAAGACCTTCTAATATGATTGCTCACTCAATAGAAACAGGCTTTACCAAAGAAGCCCATGATCTCTTATAGATACTGTAAATGTCACGGTCATTTGTCTCCTTTTATCCTTTTAGACCTCTCTGTAGTTAACTTCTTTTATTCGCCTTTAATGTGTATTTCTATTCTCTCTTTGAAGTCTATTGTCTTCTATTACTATATTAAAAACAAAGACACCGGTAGAAAGCAGAAATTATTTGTCCCATCAAATTGAACTTTCTACCTAATATAATACTTTCTATGATGCACGTTTATATTAAAAGCCTACAGTAATGTGTTTGGGGTATGGTTGACTTGTGAAACCAGAGGTGGGCAAAAGCTGTATTTAATTTTAACCATTTTGTTGTTATAACAAGAGAGCCCATTAGACGAGCTGTGATAAAAAAAAATGCTTGGAAATGCTCGAAATTCAGTAAAAACAGACCAGTAGTCACCAGTTAGTTTTTTTTTTTTATCTTTAATGTGCACTTAATGATCATAGATACAGTGACTTGAGATTACAAGAATAATGTGTGTATTTGCATTGCTCAGTCGTGTTCGACTCTCTGTGAATTCATGGACAGCAACACACCCTGCTGATCCACTTGGTATCCGTGGCAGAGACACTGGAGTGGGTTGCCAGTTCCTTCTCCAGTGTGCCACAGCATACAGCCCCTGGTATTCCTAGGTGGTCTCCCATCCAGTACCGACCAGCTTCAGGGTGGCGTGACCTCTGCTCGGCTTCAGGGTGGTGTGACCTCTGGGTTCCCTGATTGGATTCAAACCCAGGTCACAGCAGTGAAAGCACAAAATCCTAACCACTGGACCACCAGGGAACCCAAAAGCATAATATGTTTGGGCAAATACTAGAATCTTCCTGACAAATATATTAAGTTGGCTTCCGCCATTAGATATGTCAATCGTACAATCAATGGCTCTGAATTGATCAATCAATGGGCACGGCATCCCTGCTGACAAGTGAGTATGCCACCAAGATCTTGTGAACATGGAAGGCTGCTTTATTTGTTCTAAAGTCCTGTGGTTTCAGTCACCTTTATTACAATTTTTTCCTTGCTAGCGACTTCTATATTTTGCTGCAGTTAAGGAAAATCTTTCAAAGCAAATACAGTTTGTTCCTTAAAGTTTCATTTGTATCAGCAAAAGGTGAGTAGAGAGGTCACGGCCAAAGGAAAGGAGGTTGAAGAATGAACTACAGAAAGATGATATAAGTGGTAGAAATAAAGTTGACATGGGAATATAGAAAGATGGGATAACTGAGGAGAGGGAATAATGAGAGAAAAAGAGAAGGGATAGATGCAGGAATGGGGCAGAGGGAGGCTTTGAATACATACAAAGTTTGTATCTGCACAGTGGAACTTCAGCATATAAAAATGCCATTGTACTTATAAGGTGCAATCAAATTATTCATTTACCTCATTGAGAAAGAAGCTGCAAGAAGCAAGGTCGGCAAAGAAAAATGAAGTCTGCGGTAAAAAATTATTTCCTTTAAAAGTTAAAAATGTGCAATGAATCTGCACAATGGGAATGCAACATCTAATGCTACCAGTTCATTTAGAAGGCATAGGGGAAGATCATTAGTATATAAGGACACACCAGAATTATCTAGGAAATTAATGAAACCAATGTACAATTAAATAAGTAAATATGTTTGAAAACTCTTTGTTTGAGTAAGGGCATAATTAAAAAGGGAAAAGTAATTAAAGGGCCAATTAATCCAGCACATTTTGCACCACATCACAGTAAAGATCTCCTAAAAACATGTTGAAATACTTTTTACATTTTTAAAACACATGCATCAAATCAAATCTAATCTATGTTTACATTTGTCACTGACTTCCCCCAGCCAGATCCACAGCTACAGCTCTGTGTAGTGAGCAAAAAAAAAAAGATTAACCCTTACCAAATCCAACTGTGCAGAGCATGGAATGGCTGAATCATCTAAACAGGTTAATTATGGGTTAACTAGTCAGTGCATTCCAAAGTACAGGGGAAAACTGCTATCAATCACTGATTCAGCTTTTTCTCATGCAGTACTTTAGATTTGTTTAGCTGTTATTAGTGTAGAACACTTACAGTGAGGTAAACTGCCCTTTAAGTCAGTTTTTAATTAGGAAATACAAATTCAGTCAGATCCAATGATCTAGCAAAACCAGGGGCGTAGGAGCCCCAAAAAATCTGGGGGGATGATTCAAATCTACTGCCAGGACAAGAAGCAGGGCCGGATCTACGGGCGGTGCATCTGGTGCAATGCACCGGGGCCTACTTTAGGGAGGCCTTAATTGCTGCAGTGCCTCTCAAAACATTTTATTTTATTTATTTGTTTGGATTCTCAATGCCTTTTCCTCCCAATATAATTAAAAATAATATATATATATATATATATATATATATATATATATATATATATATATATATAAAAGTATATATATAATATAAATTATGGGTCAAATCTGGTAATGCATGATTAAGTTTAACTTTGCTATTTTTGTGTTCCCCATTCATTTAATCTGGGGGGGATTTGTTCCCCCCAGTTCCTACACCCCTGAATAAAACCCTCTGACTATTCCTTGTTCCCTCCTTACACAGTCTTTGGAAGTGAGCAATAAGTAAAATTGACTCCTTTACTCCTAATCAGAATCTTCCAAAATTCTGATTTCCCCAAAAAATTGTTTTATGTACACGGCTTACACAGCTGTCGATGTCATTACTTTGTTACATACTTCACAAACAAGTGTTTTTTTTGTTTTTTTTTAACTACAGTGATCCTTTAGTGACAGAAATATATGCCCCATTACAGGTTAAAACAGAAATCGTATCAGCTCTTTAGGTTTGATCAAAAAAAATAAACATGCTGACTCAATTGTGTCACTTTTTAAATTCCATAATAGTTTGTAAGGCCAAACCTGTGTTCAGAAAGCTCAGAACTAGGAAACGTAGGAAAACAAAGAAAATCAATTGTCCTTTATTTTCTTTCTCTGAGCTAATTTTGCAGTTGGATCTTCAGAGACTCTAAATGGCAAACAAATAAGTGCCTACTGTTCTTACATTAATGAATGTTCTCGCTCTACAGATGTACAAAGGAATTTCTATAAACCTGGAATATTTAATGTGTTTTGACGGGTACAAAATATTAAGACAACAAAATATCACGCAGCGATGGGCAACCAGTTTGTGTTGAAGGGCTGTTTATGCAAACACAGGGTCGTTAAAAAAGCTGCACAATACATTTAACCCATTTGTTGGTTTCATAAAATCACAGTGGAAGAGAAGGGAAATAAACTAGGACTAGAAGTATCAGTACCCTTCCGGATCGCTACCTTGTTGTGGTGAAGGAGCTTGTTTACCTAAATGAAGCTGTGGGCTATACCATGTAGGATCACTCAAGATGGGCAGGTCATAGCCAAGAGGTCAGACAAATCACGGTCCACTGGAGAAGGAACTGGCAACTTACTCCAGTATCTTTGCCAAGAAAACCTTATGCATAGGCACAACCAGAGACATAGATAGATGTGCATGGCATGCTGCTTCCATAAGGCCACTGATAGTCGGACACGAGTGAACGACACAACAACAAAGAAGTATCAGTTGGGAAGGAGGGTATTTTGTAGGGCGAGAGAGATGGTGGAGGCAGAAAATGAATTGTGTGCTTTGGAAGATGGACATACTCTCTCACTATGCACATTGTGCTGCCTCTATGAATTACATACATTATAACTTGTTGGACACTACTGCAGTTGTGTAACATTTTTATACCATATTTAAATTCAACTATGTTTACTATTGTATTGCTAGCTTTTGGGAATAAGTAATATCTGGTTTGGACAGGGGCTTGATACCACATGCAACATTGTGGGTGAAAACTACGTAATTTAAGTCATCCTACTATATAATGTTTATTTTAAGTAATTCTTAGAGGAGTTCTACCAAAGTTTATAAGGAATCTGGGAAATATACCTTCTTGACTGGAGAAAAAGAGAGGCACTAATAACCAGTTTGCTTGAGGGCAAGCGTCTCTGACTTCTTTGGCTAAAGGCAACACGGGAGGAAAACAAAGGTTTCTGTAAGACTGATGTGGTGCCAAATTGGCCCATTCACAGCATGAATTGTATGGAAGTCCAAAATGGCCCTGCCCCACACACATACAGCTTGATGAATCAGATCACCGGACTTTGAAGAAGTTTCAGAGGAAGAGAATTATTATGAATGAGAAAGAAGCCTATCCAGAATATCCAATGAGCATGCAGGTATCTTGAATACCTTTTTCTTAAAATCACATAGTTCTGGTTCTCCAACTAGCTCTGGCACCAAACTCTAAGTGAATATGGCAAAAACAGATGGGTTGTGAGTATAGATGAAGAACAGGCTACATTTTTGTTTAGACGTCTGTCTCAGGTGAATCTAAAAACCCAATTGACCCCAAATCATCAACATTGATTCAAGACATTATAGGTGATCATTAGGTATATTAGGACAATGTCTGAGAGGCATGCATTTGTTACAGGTAAAATAAAATGTACGGGTACGTGAACGTCTGTATGAATGTTTACACAAAGACACATTTGATGTTATGTCCTTCAATTTCCAGCTTATATGAATGTTTAGTTGGATTTAGCTTCAATCCTCCATTAAAAGTGTGTTAAGGTCTATAATCTTTTATGGACTATCATAGTTTCATAACAAAAACCCCTGTCTGAACAGGATCCGGTTGGTAGGGCGAGACGATTGTAAAAGAGCCTTTCAAAACAATATGATTTATTAGCAGTTTTATGATAATGTTCTTGTGTTAGTTGTTGATAATCACCATGGGCAAAGCTTTGTCCCAGTTACTCTATAGATTATCTAAAATGTATACAGATGATAAACGTCCAGTTTGCTCTTCTAGCTTTGCTTAGATTTAGATAAATCCAAATACAATTACTGTTTTAGACCTGCACCTAGTTTATCTAAGTTTACCAAGGGCATCATTCAATTGCGATTTGACCAATTGAATAGGGGTCTAAATAAGCACATAGCCTATTTTTTTTTAAATAAGTTTTTAGTTAGTGAAAATCTTGCTTTTGGATAGATGCTTACTAACTAAAAACTTCTTTAAAAAAATATGTTATGTGCTTATTTAGACCCCTATTCAATTGGCCAAATCGCAATTGAATGAGGGCCCAAGTGTTTTGCGATGTAGATGGTGGCAATGTCCGATGGGTAATATTGTTATAGCAGAGTTGCAGCACTTTGCAAAAGGTTTAAAGACCACGGTTGTCAATAACACTAAATAGGCTTTTTAAAGAACTACACTTAAAAATAGGTCAAATGTTTTTGGAATGTAAAAAAACATAATACAGACTCCAATTTATTTATTAACTACTAACTTGAATTGTCTGTGCACTCTCTTGGTGCACTCTTTCTCTCACTGTGTCTCTCTCTGTGAACTCTGTATGTGCGCTCTCTTTCTCTGTGTGCACTGTCTGTGTGCTTTCTCTGTCTGTGCACTCTCTCTCGCTCTCTGTGTGCGCACTCTGTCTGTGAGCTTTCTCTCTCAGTGCGCTGTCTGTGTGCACTCTCTTTGTGCGCTCTATCTCTCTCACTGTGCGCTGTCTGTGTGCGCTCTCTCTGTTTGTGTGCTCTCTCTCTCGCTTTCTGTGTGCGCACTCTGTCTGTGTGCTGCCTCTCCCTCTCTGTGCGCGGTCTGTGTGCGCTCTCTCTGTGCACTCTCTTTCACTGTGCGCTGTCTGTGTGTGCTCTCTCTCGCTCTCTGTGTGTGCGCTGTCTGTGTGCTCTATCTGTCTGTGCACTCTCTCTCGCTCTCTGTGTGCACACTCTGTCTGTGTGCTCTCTCTCTCTATGCACTGTCTGTGTGAGCTCTCTGCATGCTCTCTCTGTCACTGTGCCCTGTCTGTGTGCGCTCTCTCTGTGTGCTCTCTCTTGCTCTCTGTGTGCACTCTCTCTCACTCTCTGTGTGTGCTCTCTCTGTCTGTGCGCTCTTTCACTCTGTGTGTGCTGTCTGTGTGCTCACTCTGTCTGTGTGCTCTCTCATTGTGCGCTGTCTGTGCGCACTCTCTCGGTCTGTGTGCTCTCTCTCGCTCTCTGTGTGCGCACTCTGTGTGCTTTCTCTCTCTGTGCGCTGTCTGTGTGCGCTCTCTCTGTGCGTTCTCTCTCTCACTGTGCGCTGTCTGTGCGCTTTCTCTGTGTGCTCTCTCTTGCTCTCTCTGCACTGTCTGTGTGCTCTTTCTGTCTGTGCGCTCTCTCTTTCGCTCTCTGTGTGCGTTGTCTGTGTGCACTCTCTCTGTGTGCTCTCTCTCACTCTCTGTGTGTGCTCTCTCTGTCTGTGCACTCTCTCGCTCTCCCATTATCAAGGCCATATAGAATAAATGACCTCAGTGGTCCTTTAATGCAACTACTTGCACTGCACTGCTATACACAATGACTGCCGGATTGTAGTGTGCAGTCTGGTCATTTCAAGCGCAAACATTCATTAGGAAGCTGAAACGTAAAAAAGCAGGTGACGTTTTAATCTTGTGGTTTCAGCTGTTCCCAGTTTTCATTCTCCAAAATATTTAAAATCTCTATGTGGCAGTAATTAAAATGATTTCTTATCCAAATGTCCCCTTTGTTATTTTTTTAGGTTTTGTAAAAACAACAAAAAAACTCTGAGAAAAACAATACTTTTTTCAAGTGATATTTTAAACTCATGGATCAGTCCGAAAATCCATAGTCTCACAAAACAATTTGTGGATCTAAGTGTAAACCAATTTCCTCAAGGGCATTTTAATCTCTTGAAGTCAACTTCAAATTTAGGGTATTATTCTGTTACCTGAAAAGCTTTTATCTCCATACACTTAAATCTTCTGAGGCTTTTTGAGAGAAAAGTTATACGGCCACTAACAGTGTATTGTTTTTCACATTAATATTAAATACTCATAAATACAAGTAATCTACATACATATTAAAAAGTCAAATGAATTTCTTAAATCATGATTTTAAAGGGATGTTTTAAAAGCATATGGGAGGAGCATAACATACATCTTACAAGCAAATGAGTGAAAAATAGCTTTTGAGTCTTACTCTGCTGTGTTCAGATGAAAAAATAGAGCCAGACATATTTAACTATAGATAAACAGACAAGGAACAAATTTATTTTTTCCCCATACATTTAAAGGCATATCTAAGTTTCCTGGATTATGCATGCATCTGACAGAGGAGAATTAAAAGTGTATGAAAACATTTTTTTGCCATGAACAAATACCTAAATAAACACTTACATTGAAGTTAGCAAAATGTCTTGTAATTTCTGACAGTTGACAATTAGGGTTAACACCCCCTCTAAACCCAGGCAAAATTAGCATAAAATTCATACTTTTGTTTGGTCAATCAGGAGAAAGCAGAGGTTAGCTTAAATATTTGAATAATACTCTGGTGTTCCGGTTTGTGCTGCAAAGCAGCCTGGGATATGTAGTGGGGTCCATGTTAGAAGGTGCTATGGCAGCATACAGCAGAGACATGAAGCAGCAGGGAGGGTCATATCCCAACAGTGACTTGGGGGCTGAGATCACTGCTCTCCTATTGGCTGAAAAAGACACATCGGGTGAATAAAAGGGTAAAATTGGTTCCCTAATGTTGCATGCTGAATAGGAGGATCAGGTGCCTTTGTAGACACCCCTGTGGTGTCAACATAATCATTAGAGAGATTTTTAGATATTAAAAAAAAAATAGTTAAGAAATATGCTGCATATATAAAGGTTGCTTTTTGCCTAAAGAATGCAAACATTTAATAGTCCAGGAAACTTGGATATGCCTTAAAACTGTTGCTAAAGTTGTGTTTTGCATAAAAAAAAAGTACAGAGCATATGTATGTCTGTAGATTTAATTGGCAGACAAGAATGACTCATATATTTATAATACTGCTCATTGGCTGACAGGGTCAAGCCCCCAGATCAGTTCCACAGCTTAATCTGTCGTTTTATGCTTTGAGAGCATCATTTGAAAGAAATGAAACAGTCAACGGCGGTATATTATCAAATAGCCATAAAAATGCCTTGTTAGGCTCTGTCCTGGTCTATACCCTCCTTGCTGAAGTGTTAGACACTCCTGCTATTGAAATAATAGATAGAGTGATTTAATGGAATCTCTATATTGGTCATTAATCCGTTCCTGAGGAACGGAAAGATACTGAATCGGATGAATATAGAATCAATCGTTTCCATAGGGATTAACTAAAATTGGAATAATCCATTCCCAGCCCCGAATCTGATAGATAATTAAATAAAAATGTAACCAGAACTTTCCCTTTACTGAGGAGCGATGATGGCAGAAGCTGAGGAGGAGCAAAAGAATTATTGTTTAGAAGAAGCGTCACCTTCCATTAAAACACCAGGTAACTCCAGTTCTGGTGATCAATGTATTTTTTGTCTCTTTCCTGATGATTCACTAGCACTCAAAGAATTTATCCAATGCTCTCTGTTTCTGTCTATTTTTCTAAAAGTTTGTAACTAATAATGGATTTTTGGATGAAAATAGGACCATTTTTTGCCTAAAAATTTGACTAATGTTGTATTTGACATGATATTAATAAATATAGAGGTTCCACTGCATATTTATGCCTGCTGCCTGGGATTTATTAATATTGAACTGAAAAAATATATACTTTCAGTGTTCATTTAAGAAATGGGGTATGATCTGCTAAAGGGCAATATGGTCCCATGTGAAGTGATTCTGATGTACATTGTTATTCAGAGCTTCTCAATAAGTGCTAAGGGTAGCAAACCTCAACAACATTTGAAGCCTTTACAGTGGCAAATTATTTTACACACACATATATTACAGAATGCAGTATAACTGTGTTTCTCGGAATTCTGAGCTGGAAGCAGTTTTTTTAACTTGTTTTAGACATTCAAATGTGAACACAGATGTACTTTTTATTTACTGTACTACTGTACGGTGGAGGGCTTCAATCGCTCTTTTGCCCACCATATTATAAACGATTGTTGTGGTGAACTACCTACTCATAAAGTCCACAACACAGGCTGAGATCCCGATCCATGCTGATGATAACAGTAAGCTTGAAACAGCTGTACATGGATTGGATACTCAGCCTGTGTTTATTCCAACCTTGGCTTTGCATTAAAGCTGTGTAATACAGCATGCATAAGCTTAAAGGAAGCCATGTTTGATAATGGCTACGGAATGAAGAGCGAGGCATTTGTGGCCACATTTGTGTGTCCCAGCTCAACTTCCCAGAATGCAGTGTAATAACTGTTTTTCTCGGAATTCTGAGCTGGAAGCAGGTTTTTAACTTGCTTTAGACATTCAAATGTGAACACAGATGTACTTTTTATTTACTATATATATATATATATATATATATATATATATATATATATATATATATATATACAGTAAACCCTCGATTACCACTCAACCAACTGGGACTCTCAAGCAACCAGCACCTGCCATTATTCCCTGTTTGCAAAAAACAGTTGATTATCCGGCATTATCCGGCACGACCGACACATATTCCGTTTCAAGGGGGTTTTAGGGTTGTTTAGGCCTTTTTTTTTTGCGACTCTCATTTAACCGGAATCTACACTTGTTCAGCAATAGACAATCTTTACTCTACCTCTGTTCTTTTGTCAAGTGTGATTTGGAGAGGACTTTTATTTATGTCAACACAAATGTTCCTCCCAGGTTTCTAATCGTTTTGGGAATATAGACAACCTATTTGAACTTTAGCGTTGCAGGGTCTAGCTGAGCTGTTTCTCTTCACCTTCTATAAGGGTTCCAGAGGTTGGCTGCAGAGCCTTCTAGGAGTCTGTCCTAAAATTCCTACTAGGCCAAAATGGTTTAAGGAAGCAGGTAAAGATACCTATCAAGACCACCTGTAGAGAGCCTCTTTCACCCCATAAACACCTCACAGGTGGGTGAACAGATGGAGATCTGTCTAAAAATTGACATGCTAGCATTCAAATGTAAGTATCACATTGACTTATTTTGTTCAAATACTTAGTATATTGTCATGCCCCCTATAGATTAAGCAAACAAAATATATCTTATATACTGTATCTTCGGTTCAACACTAGAGATAAAGAAGTTTCATGGAAATCCAATTCTATCCTAATCAAAAATTATTAGCTGGAATCAACATAACGGATTTAGCTGTCTGACAACACTACCAACATCTTACAGCAATAATTTACAAGTCTCCCTACAATTAAAGCACAATCACTTTCTTGTACTATAAGTAGCTTTCAGTGCTTTTGAATACAAATCAACTGACAACCCTTAAGTGTCACCTGTGACTTGAAATCATAAAGCTCATCAACTTATGCTGGCAAGGTGAAAAAAAAATCCACGGATGGTCTTTTCCAAGCTCTGTCATTAATGATAAACAGCATTAAGTGCTTCCATAGTCACTAATGCTACTATCTTGGGAACACAGGCAACCACCATGGAAACTTTACAGCTTCACTACCCAAGCTCTTGTTATTGCATGACAAGCAAAGCCTCAAATAGCAAAACAATAAATATCTGAAGACAAAGAGAGTCTGTAAAATAGATGTTATTTCCATAACCACTCTGCACTGCATTTGAAATAATGTTAAAGCAATCCAAAATATAACAAATTATATTATACTAGGAAATTGAAGGGAACAAAAATGTACCTTTAGCGCTCATTGCCTCTCCCCCCCAGCCCCCCTGTTTAGGGACCTCTCGATTAGTGTTCCTGCCTTGGTGTAAGTGTTCCTGCCTGGGTGTAAGTGTTACTGCCTTGAGTTAAATGTTACTGCCTTGAGTTAAATGTTACTGCCTTCAGCCTCGTTTTCATCCTTTTACATTTTTTCGCCGCCATTTTTTTTCTCGCTTAGGTGATTTTCGATTGTGAAAAAACGTCAAATATCCTTAAAATTCACTTGCAACCTCACTCACATGCTCCCTGACTCTCACCCTGTGCTGTGTATGAGTGTGTAATTGAATTTGAGGCATAATTGTATTTTTCTGGTGGTCTTTCCAGTTGCGTGGTTTGGGCGTTTTACGTGCTTCGGTCCTAAGTCCTACGGGGCTCACGATTCCAGTTGCGTGGTTCGGCCGTTTTACATGCTTTGGTCCTAAGTCCTACTGGGCTCGCGAAGAGCGTCTGCAGCACTCATCACTAGCCCTGCAATGAGTGTCGAAGGCGCTCATTGCAGCCTTAGTTCCGCGGGCCTCTCGATGAGCATCGCCTTTGACGCTCATTGCAGCCTATGTCCCACGGCAATGCATGACCACCACCGCAAACGTTCCCAACATTCGGAAGTTCCACAACTATTATAGTGATAAAGCAAAACTTCATGCTGATAAGGGTTCTCGGAAGAAGATCTCTCAGTTTTGAACATTTAAAAACAGTGGTTCCCAACACTCTGTCCAAGGAACCCTTGATAGATCATGATTTAGGTTTAACACTGTGAACACAAGGGGAGACAACTAGTATTCACAGGCTGTGGATCCTCTGATTGCTCCACCTTTATTCACAAAACGCTAAACCTAAAACATGGTCTGTATGGGCGTCCTTGAGGAGAAGCTTATGAATAAATGTTTTAGAATGATATCCTAAATGAATTCTTCTAACAATATGAAGAATATGAATTAACTTTCTAGAAATATTAAGATACTGGTACTGAAATCAGTATGAACAACTCTTACATTTGCTGTAGAACTAAATCATTTTACTAAAATCAGTATGAATAACTCTTACATTTGCTGTAGAAAGAAGTAACTTTATGTAGAAAACTTGGTTAAAATCACTTGTTTTCCCATCACTTTAATGGTTGCTCTTTCAATCTTTTTAATGTATTTTAGTGTTGGTGGTGCTGCCTAAGTATAAAATCCCTGTCTTTGGCTAAATTCATAATTTATTTTAATTTATTTAATCTACAGTACTGTGATTATCCTTTCTCTTATTTAACACTAGCGACTTGCCCGTCAAAAAATGACGGCAAGATCAAGTTTTTTCCCAAACATTTCTCTCTCCCATGTCTCTTTCCCTCCCTTCTCCTGTCTCTCTTTGCCCTATCTCTCCCTCCCTTGTCTTTCTTTGCCCCCTCTCTCACTCCCTTGTCTCTCTTTTCCCCCTCTCTCCCTCCCCGTCTCTCTTTTCCCCCTCTCTCCCTCCCCGTCTCTCTTTGCCTCCTCTCCCTCCCCGTCTCTCTTTGCCCCCTCCCTCCACTATCTCTCTTTGCCCCCTCTCCCTTCCCTGTCTCTCATTGTTCCCTCTATATCTCCCCTGTCTCTCTTTGCCCCCTCTATCCATCCCCGTCTCTCTTTGCCCCCTCTATCATGAGGCTGAAGCTCAAATATTTAGGCCATATCATGAGAAGACAGGATTCCCTAGAGAAGATGATGCTGGGAGGGATTGAAGCCACCAAAGAAGGTAACAACAGAGGAGGAGGTGGATAAATTAGATACTTGAAGTTGAAAGTGGAGCTTGAAGGAGCTCAGAGGGGTTAATACACGTCACAAAGCCATGTCGCCTAGGAACAAATGCAAATTTTTACTGATTAAAGCTATAAATACAATTGTCACACCTTTTTAATATCAAAATATATTAATTAAAAAAGTTTTACTTTCTATAAATATATATATATATATATATATATATATATATATTTATCTGTTTCCTTGAAGCTGCAGTTAGGGCAGTTGCTACTGCACTTCTCACTCATTATAAGATTTATGACGTTCGCATTTCCTATTGGCTTCTAGGGCCCTGTCTCATCCGTAAAGTTTGTTTTGGCTACTCCCTGCACAGAAACCTGTTGCGTCCACAGAGCAGGATTTACGTCTGTGGGCTGAGTGCTCTAATCTGGGAGGGTGAATAATTTACATTAGTGTAGAAGTCAGGGGAAAAAAGCTCCTGCAGCCATTTTATGGCAGTGCACCTGATTTACATAGGGTTCTTAGTAGCTATAATGTACTAAATGACCTAGAATTCAAATGTGTGTAAACATTTTTGTCCTATTCGTTGTACCCTAAATAATCTGCAGGTGTTGTACAAATCAAATATAATAATAATACAATAATAGGCCTCTAATAAACAACTTAACTCTATCCCAAGTATGTCAACTTCATATGAACATTTATATGTTGCAGAATTTAAAACTCAATGCAAGATGACTCATAATGAAGTCAAATGTCATACAACACCATATCTACCTTATTATATTGCTCCAAAACATTACATCAAAATATATTCCAACAAATGACCCAAAGTTCTTTCCTGTTTGTACACTGGAAGAGATGACATTTTCCAAAACATTACGTAGATAGAGGTCTTTTTTTTAAATGTTCTCTAAAGTCCCAAACTTGATTAACTGAACTAAATACAAGAGTGTCAACACGAGTCCCTGAGGGGATTTCATGCCCTTTGAAAGAGTAATCACTCCCTGCAAACAAATGTCACTTTAATTTTAGTATCTCTACTATGATCACTGTTATAATGATTAAATGCTGTCGTCGGAACACAAGTGGTGAAACGTGTATACAGTGTGACATGGTACAGTTCATAGTGATCAGGTCACGGCTACACAAAGTACATTCCATTGTCAGGTTCTTTCATAACGGTTTGGGTGAAAGGTCAATTTTCCGTTGAAAAGATAAAAAGGTTAGAGAAAAAAAATGAGTTTTTTGCTAACAGTGTATTCCCTTCTCAAATAATAAAACTTCACTCTTTCTAAAAAGACATGGCTTTAGAAATATGATGTGTGAGGAGAAAACAGCATCCTAGATTATGTTTTGCAAAATCTTTTCCCTTATATGCCTGGTGTTTGTGATCTTTTCAGCTTCCCAGCATTGTAAATGTAATTGGATTATCAAAAGCTATTGGCCCATGAAGGGCACAGTAGCCTTAGTGTCAAAGCTTCCCGGTGGCTTTAGATTTATAACATGAGTTATAACTGCATTTTAAATCTATAAACTACCTGTTATCTGAGAAACCTAGCAAGTCATGTAATTCTGTATATTACAATGCATTTAATACTAAATTTAATACTAAAAATACAAACTGTACACGGCAGCATAACATGTCAACCGAATAATGATGTAATTATTTTTTATCAAAGGGTGCTGCTAAGAAAATGTATTGAATTTTGATTAATAATCACTTTTGTTTTTTTCAATTTGAGGAGACGTGATTTTAAGTTTAAAAAAAATCTATCTATCTATGTGTGTATATAAATCGAAATATATATAAATATACACACACATATGTATATATATATATATATATATATATATATATATATATATAGTTGTTTAGTCGTTCAGTGGTATCCATGACCCTATAAATTGCAGCATGCAAGTCACATCTAGTGCTTGGTTGTGGTTATCTATCTATCTATCTATCTATTTATCTATCTACTATCTATCTATATGTATATGTATATATATATATATATATATATATATATATATATATATATATAGTTGTTTAGTCGTTCAGTGGTATCCGACTCTTCATGACCCTATCAATTGTAGCACGCAAGTCACATCTAGTGTCTGGTTGTGGTTATCTATATATCTATCTATTTATCTATCTACTATCAATCTATATGTATATATATATATATATATATATATATATATATATAGTTTTTTAGTCGTTCAGTGGTATCCAACTCTTCATGACCCTATCAATTGTAGCACTCCAGTCACATCTTGTGTATATATATATATATATATATATATATATATATATATATGACTTGCTCATCATGGGTGACCCTACATGGAATGGCTCACAGCCTTATTGAAGTATACAAGCCCCTTCACCACAAAAGGTAAAGATCGCGAAGGCATATATTGTGTCTGGTTGTGGTTATCTATCTATCTATCTATCTATCTATCTATCTATCTATCTATCTATCTATCTATCTATCTATCCATCTATGCATGTATATAAATCTAAATAAATATATATATATATATATATATATATAATGCACATATAAACTCTATGGGCCTCATTCTATTATCGGCCGTAAAACGGCCGCAAGGCTGCGATTCCTTGCGGGGGTTCCGTTATCTCGCAATTCTATTATACGGCCCCGCAAGCATCTCCCCTTACGGCCGGCCGCATATCTTGGAACCGGCCGTAAGCTCTGAAATCTTTAAACACAAAAATAAATTTAGGACTGCACTGTAAAGCTCTGTAAATGCTAGGGATCATATTGGGGGACATGAGGATTAATAGTAACCCCCTCTCAAGCTTGCACATCAGCCCAAATCCGAGATTACATTAACTGTTTATTTTCCGGCCGCAGCGTGGGCATGTCTGAGGTGCTCCAAGAACTCTGGACTTTTTACATGGATATTTGACATATTTAAAAAAAAAATATTTACGGATTTGAGTATAGGGGAATGTTGTGCTATTTTTGCTAACACCGAATATCACTTTATAGACTCATAAGAGTGCAGGATGGCTTTATTTGGGCTATATTATGTGCTTAATTAGTGCTAGCGGGAACTTTTTGCTGCAAGTAAGCTGCGGCTCGCTTTTAGCCTTGCAGAGAGGGTTCCCGGAGCAATTGAATAGCAACCGGGCTTTTCTTGCGGCCGAATCTCTTGCGGACGTTTTAGATCAAAGGCTTTCCTCCGGCGTGTGCGGCCGCAAGGGATAGCAAGGCACCGGCCGCAAGCCTGCCGGAATCCCCGGCCGGAGGGGAATAGAATAGCCGAATAGCTTGCGGCCAGTCCTTGCGGCCTGCATCTCCTACGCCCGTTAATAGAATGAGGCCCTATATGTATATATATTTAACATAGATACATACTAAATAATGTATAAATGTATTATCTGGATAATGGTCATTCATAATTAATTATTGCTTTCAGACATTAAACTTGACTCACTTTAGTATGGTACCTTTGACATTTTTATGACTCATCAGCGATGAACAAAAATGCACTATTATGAAAAACTAAAAATAGAGCATTGTTACTAGCAATTACAGATGACAGTGTAAAGTACCAAGGTTTTATATTAGTGTTACTTAAACATACTGCACACAAACAAGACTTCTGTATTAATGTAGTATATTACAAAGTGATAGCTAGAAGTAATATTAAATATTTACAGAGCCATTTAATTATTATCACATCCGGTATATTATTGCGACAATATATGTCCGACTCAGGGTGTGGTGTTGCTTTCCTATTTTATTACATACAATTATGAGGCCATTAAAAAAGGCTAATTATGGAATTTTGTAACTTCACAGAAACACATTTCTTCAGATTTATCAAGCAAAGGGGTCTCAATAACAACAGATTTTTTATTTGTAAAAATAGTGCAATTTTTCTCATGGCTCTGAATACGGTTCTCTTAAGAAAGTTAAATTAAGAAATGAAATCACATTCCGCGTGGTATACATCCAATTACACATTTTATTATGATTTAGTATGGCAAACAGCATGTCCAAATTGCTTGGTTTTATTTTGAAGCTGCTTGGGTATAGACTTCAATTGCATTTCCGGGCTTGTTTGGGCAATATTCACCATGGCTGATCCCGACTACATGAAACACAAGGTGATCGAGCACCTTAATCTGCCTACTAGCTGTACAGATTTACTAAAGTTACGTTGCTTTGTATTAAAATGTGATATTTCATACCCAGATCACTGTCTTCAATATCTGTGTTTCAGGTGTCAGCATTCCATTAAATATAATGTAATTAAATAATGTTCAAGTACAATCTATGTGTAAGAACTCATGTTCTAAGCAGATGCTGTCATCCTCTGATCTTTCTGTTTCTTCTACCACCATTAATGAACTGGACATGTCTTCTCCACCGATATGGAGGCTCACCCTGTTGTTTGCTAAATCTTTTGTTTTGGCCAATCAAGAAAAAGCATAGGTTAGCTGAAAACTTTGTATCATACTCCTGTGTTGCAAAGCAGCCTGGGATATGTAGTCTCTCTTTTTGTCTCTTTGTTCTCTGATTCAGCGGTGAGCTCTGACCCCACACAACCATGTGATCCCACCCTGGAGCATTACTTTCTGTGGTCTCTACCAGAAAGGTCAAACTGTGTACCTGGCTGCTTTCTTAAGCGTACTTGTTTATGTAAGCTCCCTGTGTGTGTGCAAAGCAGGATTTTACTTTCCTGCATATAACTTTGTAAGTACACTGAAACACGGGAAAATTATATATACCTTTAACTTAACTTTATCTATCTTCCACAAAGTTCTCTTAATATAAAACTGTATGTGGTGCCTACATTATTAAAATTATAATAAATCCATTACAGAAATATATAACCGCAATCTCCTCTTAAGTCCCTTGATATTTGTTATATGCATCTTTTAAAGAAGACTCTTTTTGCTGGTCTATTCACACTCCAATACACATTAGTATTCAGGAATGGAGACTAAGTACATCAAGAAAGAAGAGATTTTCTTGGGAGCTGAGGGGGTTTATGTATAAATAATTAGTAGTGTAGTGAGGCAACTGTGATAAATATGTTTGCAAGTGTCTTTTTACTTGTTTTTTATTTATAAAGAAATTATGACTTCGATGTAAATGATGTAGAAAGCTATAAAACATTGCAGATTCCTTCTTAACTATGGACATAATGATGTTTGAGTGCCACATTTAAATGGTCATAGTGGAAAATAACAAAAATAATTTAATATTCAGAAACAAGGCAAACGTTTCTAATTATAGTCTGACAGAAAAGAGGTTAGTATTTCCAGTACACCTCAAATATTTATTTGTACCATTTTAAACATTTGATGCATAGATCTCAGTGCGGATGGCATGCCTGCTGATAAAGGAATACGAGCATACAGATCATTTTAATGAACATATTGCAGCTTACGTGGGATGATGTGGTTCCAAAAATGTAATAAAAAAGCTATCTGTCTAACTACTAATCTTCATTCATTCCTTTATTACTATAATATATAGAATGATTCTAGTGTAGGATGCCATACTTAGTATTAATGCATGTTGCCATATATTTAAGCATTTAGGCATTTTTTCCAACAACAAACTCATCATCAAATATTGATATCAAAAGTCTAAACAAAACAGAAACAGACTCATTCCAGAAGAAGCCCATAGTGGGTAAAATGCCTGTAATCATTTCCACAGTGATTTATACTACTGGTTCTCTTTGGTAATGCCAACTTTAACATTATAACAATCCAATGCCACCTCATCTGGAAGCACAGTGGAAACTGAGAGCTGCAGCTACCAACTGAACGGACTAAAGCATTACCTACCGTAATTGTTTGAGAAATGTATAAACTGATCCAAACAATAGTACCTTTTAGTATATGATTTTAGTATAACTTCTGCCTGGCTCAGAGTTTCCTATCTAATTACTAAGTGGCATTAGGGTATGAAAGACAAACAGAAAAAATGGACCTTTCCTGTTGGCTGCCCGTGTGCAGTGTTGGCCATCGGCCACTAGGTGGCACAGCCGCAGGGTCCCTACATTTCTTATGCTTTATTGTTAGTGTGGGGGTCCCTGAATTTCTTATGCTTTATTGTTAGGGGTGTTAGGATGAGGGGTGTTAGGGTGAGGTGTGCTAGGGTGAGGGGTGTTAGGGTGGGGAAATTAGGGTGAGGGGTGTTAGGTTGGGGAAATTAGAGTTATGGGTGTTAGGGTTAGGTTTTAGGGTTCAAGTACTGGCACATTATACGGTTTACCCTTGGAATAAATTCACGGACCCCTCGGTAGCGCCACCTAGTGGCCGATGGGCCACTGCGCATGGGCAGCGAACAGGAAAGATCCGAAAAGATACTGGTTTATACTGGTCTATGTATACAACTCAAGTAATATTTGAGAATAATACTTGTAACTAATACAATTATGATAATGCGCATATGTGATACTACCCAATTTATTACAAACTCCTTTGCAATTTATACTTAACTATTGTGTTGAATTTCACAGTGCCCACTCCAAACCTCAAACCAATGCTTTTCAGCAAGTGTTACATACAGTACAAACATGAATAAAGAAAGCATCAAATTTTTAAGGGAAGTTGGGAATTATACTAAATGCAGAAGATTGGAATAAAATAAACTTTGAACAAACATAATTAATAAAAAATGTAAAGAGACATTGGGGTATACTCATCAAGTAGGGATAAATATTGCGTATGGAGCCCCATTGGTTACTTTGGAACTCAGGATAAGAACTAACAGACGTTAGGGAATCTGTTGTATGCTCTGCTCCGGCATCCTCAATCCCATAATCCCTCAGCTGAAATGATGGTGACATTTTATAAAAGGGTTAGGGGCTAGTTGGGAGAAAAAATCATATAAGACGGACAAAGGGAGGTATGAAAAAAAGCTTAAATCACCACATTTTTTTTTTTATATTATTTTTTTTGTCCAATAAAAAGAAAAATCTAAAACTTAACAGTATAATGCCAGAGAGATTGAGGCACAGCTCACCCCTGATAATTAATTAGGTCTAAGTTATACATCAAATTGTTTCTTCAGTCTGGGTCAAGTGTTAGATCAGCCAGTGTGTTTGCTATGAATGTAGGCCTATAATAAATTGCCCGGATCTATCACTCTTTGCCTGCGCATTTCTTCTGCAGCACTGGCATCTGCAGTTACAGGCGCTGTGAGTTTTCAGGCAACATCAAGTTCCAGTGAAGGCAAATAACTATTTTCCCCTCCGACGTGGCGCAACTCGACATCGCTGAATCGACAGCGAGACCATCGATATGTTCGGCGCGGGCACTCGGCCACCCAGGGCCTCGGGCGCACCTCTCATAGCTGTCAGCGCGCCTTATATGATAAAACTCGGCAGCAACATGGTGAAGAGGAAAAGGACCAAATGGCCTGACCCAGTCACTGTGGACTCGGCTCCTCACAACCAGCACTCCTATAGCATGGTGATCTGGTCATGTAATGTCTTCTCCCTGCAAACCCCACCCAGCTGCTGCTTTGTATAATAATTATAACGAGTGTACAGGCTAATTAGTTAGTTTGGGAACAGGGTGAGATAATCTTGCCAGGTTTGCCACCTATCTAAATGGACTAATGAATTGGGTATATATTGAGGAATAGAATGAATCCAATGAAAAGATTCACCCATTCCCTAACGGGTGGTCGTGTGCTCTTGTTCCAATGTCTCAGAACTGTTCGTCTTGCTGTGCTTAGTTATAGAAATAAGTAAACAAGAAGATAGGCAAAACGTTTTGAGAAATCTAAAAGCTTAAGATTTACAATTTTAAACTTTAATTAGCAATTTTCCTTTACTGCAGGGATCCATTTTGTATTCTTTCCTGCTACCCCCTGTTACTTTTTCATGAGGGTGTGTAAACTAATTAGCTTCATTGTAGTTCTTCCGAGAACACTGGCAGTTGTAGCTACTACATTTCCCCCTTGTATATAGAAACTTCCTCTACATTGAAAGTCTTGGGTAGATCCAACGCAGCGTAATTATATATAGATGGTAATGTTAGAGCCGGTATTGCCTATTTTTAAGAGTAATATCTGAAAAAAATATGTTCACAGTGGTGCTTTAATGGAAGTTTAATGGAAGCTGAAATGTATTTAAGGGGTATTAAGGATGATTGGGGTTCCCTAGTGGTCAGGATTCGGTGCTTTCCTTGCTGGGTTTGATTCCAGTCAGGGAGCCAAGAAGTTACACCACCCTGAAGCCATGCAGCGTTGGGTCTGGACAGTACTTGGATGGGAGACCACCTAGGAATACTAGGAGCTGTGGCCCACTGGAGAATGACCTGTTAACCCACTAAGAAAGTTAATCCTCCTTTTATATATGAAACCAAAGTGGATGCACATTTAAGATTGTTGACTATAAGAGATGCTTAAGATGTCTTAAGAAAATGTGTTTGTGTTGTGATTCTAGTTGTTACTGGGCCCGAGTTTCTGATGGTAACTGGATATACCTCAATGCTTCTGGTCTTCAATGTGACATTTTGTTATAATGCGCTGTTGATTCAGATGAGAGGGTTGACGTTTTACAGTGTAATTTAGGGCGCCTCAAGCAAAGAAAAGTTTGAAAACTACTGCCTTTGGCAGAGAAGTTTTAACTAACAGACTGAGAGCTACTTGGCAGCTACCTCCTCCAGACTTGTCATAAAATGCACCTTTAAACTTTTCAAAGCTGTTTCAGTTGCCTTGCGTATTAAATGCTTAAATTCAATTTGCTGCAGCATTCACAACATTTTGCAATAGCGAAAAGGGGAATGCCTCTAGTCTTGGAGAATTACCAGCATGAGAATATGGCAAATGCCCAGGTTGTTTCGAAAGGTTCAATTTTGTAAAGTAAAATGTTCTAAGAACATATAATTCAGCATTTTTGTATTATTATTTCCCATTTACTTAATTCATTGTAATTATGTCCTGTATGATTCATATACCATATCAAACCCAAGAGTCCAAGGCTCCATTTACTAAACTATTAACTCTTCATAGGATAAAAATGTAGTATGATTTCTATCCAAGTGCAGTTAGACAGTCTAATACCCCTTGGAAATGTTCTGTCCTAGACCTGAGCCTTATTGTCCTAAACAGGTTTTGGAAAATGTTTCTATTGCAAGCCAATGACCAACAAAAAAAACCTAATGGGACACAATAACAACACTATTATTTAGATTTGAAGAGAAAAATCAACTCTCTACTACTACCCCTCTGACACACACAACTTTCACCAATATATTATGAATGCCTTTCGAGTCCAGTAGAGGCATCAACTTTTTCTAATTAAAAACTATGACTTTTCTCCTAATTTAATTATGCTCAGAGTCAAACTTTAAATATTTAAGCAATATATATATATATATATATATATATATATATCACATATATAGTTGTGAGCATGCGAGCCGTTGCTAACGCTTGCGGGCTCGCGTACCTCCTTACCAGCAAACTGCGACCCTCGCAAAATTTACGTTACGCAAGGAAAATACAAGACACGTTACAACCCATTACGACCTTGCAAAAATCGGCCGCAACACGCGCACATGAAAACATGAAAAATACAACAAATACACACAACAAATACATAAAAAGCTTACTTACAGGAAGAGGGGGCATCCAGGACCTCGAAAACTAAAGTTACACCTCAATTTAACTCAAAATAAGAGTTTAGACACTGAAAAATTCTCTAAGCGAGAGAAAAAATGGCCGCCGAAAAAAACAAGGCTACAGCAGTCTAAAGACGCAAAACACCACCAAACACCTACGTATTTGCCGAAAAACACCTAAGAGATTAAAAAATAAGGACGCAACTCGCGAGACCCCAAAAACATTACAAACACAATAAATACAAACAACAAACACATAAAAAGGTTACTCACAGCAAGGGGGGGGCATCGAGGACCTCTGCAAGTGAAGTTACACCTCGATTTAAGCACACATTTCGGAGTTTAGAGACCCAAAAATCACCTAAGCGAGAGAAAAAATGGCTGCCGAACAAAACGAAAACGAGGCTAAAGGTCCCTAAACACGCAAAACACCACAAAACAGCTACTGATATTCCGAAAAAGTCGCACGACATAGAAAACGAAGGACGCTAAATCAGCCACAACCGCATACCACACATTAGCCGCCATTTTAGAACAATAGCTTATACAATGCAAAGTACACAGCTACGCTAACACATTTGTCTCACGCACGTAGACTATTAGACTCCACACATTCATCACGCTTACACAGCAGCTCCACACCACTAATGCTGCAGCAACATCAAAACAGATTGCCAGCTCTTCAACAGAATGCTTCCTGCATATATTACTTCAAAATAGCTAAAGTATATTACTTTATTAATCTATTATTTATTTTATTATTATATACACCAAACACCATTAGCTCACTTACAATTTCATTGCCGTCATTTTTTGATGGGCAATTCGCTAGTATATATTTATATATATATATAGAACACAGAAGTAAGTGGTTGCTTACCAGGCCTCAACATGTCTATTCCTCGCATTTGGAAAATACAGTAGATTCTCAGTTATCCGGCACCCACGGAGATTGGTAGATGCCGAATAAATGTAGATAGATAGATAGATAGATAGATAGACAGACAGACAGACAGACAGACAGACAGACAGATAGATAGATAGATAGATAGATAGATAGATAGATAGATTGTTATTGTATATTATAAATCATAACAATAACTATAACAATAGGTAATGACATACGTGCCCCATTATTATCTTTTATAGAAGCAGCTTCCTCCAAGAAATCTATTTATTGTCATTTCACTATACGCAAGATAATAACAATTGAGATTACCTTTTCATTTACCCTCCTAAAATTTTAAATGTAAAAGGAACCGAAAAATGTGTGCAATGCTTTATTTTTGCTTGGAGATTGTGGACCAAAAACGTACCTTTAGCAACAGTCAGAGTGAGATATTGTTTGCGAACTTCTCAAGTTTTGATGAGTAAAGATCACAGAAGGATACAATATCTAAGCACAAAGTTGAGAAAATAAATTCTATAAGTGTTTGTCAATGTGGGGAATGACACTATTTGCACCCAGTTGGAGATCTGAAATTCTGGAGTGTACTTCACTTTCGTAATTTTCATCTTTGGATCAAATTGCATCATCTTCTATCATCCAAATATGCTTTTTTGAAATTGAAGGTTGAACGAAAACTAGGCACATGAAGGCTACGGTAAGTGGTGCATTAAATCCCTGGCAGGGGCCGGAGACACATTGCATGACTGTTCACTATTGAAAAGTAAATCATGTCGGCACAAAACTGCAACATAAGGCATGCCGTATAACAATGTAAATATCTGTAATAGGTGATGATTCTGGTTTTTCCTTTTTTTAGCCTCATATTATAGTGCAAAGCAGCTTTGTGTCGCTAAACACCTAACAATAAGGCCTTTTTGTATGGATACTGCTATCCCTAATGCTACCAGTGTTTTGCTCTCTTGTCATGTACTATGGTCTCCAGCTAGGAAATAGGACTATAAACCTCAAATTGGTGCCTGAGTGCATGGGGATGAAACTGAGAAGCAGAGGAAAAAAATTAAATTGAAGCAGTTTCTTTTCAGCATTCGTCAGGGACTTTCTATTCTGGTAAATGTCAAAGATGGACGAACACGTGAAAAAAAAAAAAATGACTATCCATTTTCCTGCTCTTTTGGCCTTTTTCAGTGCCATTTATCATAGAGCGATTCATTTTTCCATTATAGCATC
>CM050164.1:57986971-57989471 GCA_027410445.1 Discoglossus pictus | reverse complement strand
ACAGGGACATGCAAATGTGCCCACAAAGGCTTTGCTCTTGCAATCCATTGCCATTTTAAACACGGCTTACTTTAAGCATATGCCTGCTGTATTACATAGCTTTGAGCAAAGCTCTGGATGGGTTATACACAAGCTAGGAATCCCACCCACGTACAGCTGTTTCAAGGTTACTGCCTCTCATCAGTGTGGGGTCGGTTCCTATATACAAGCACACATATATACATATATATATATATATATATATATATACATATAAATAGATGGATGATAGATTGATAGATGTGTATGCACATTGTGTAACAAGGGCAAACACTGAGATATTGGTAAAGAATATATATATATATATATATATATATATATATATATGTCCTATGACATTACTTAATTCATTTTTGAGTGAATGAAATGCAAGTATAAAATAATAAATCCCAAAAATATACTTGTAAAAATAAAAATCATATCTCCAATACCAGTCCGCAAAATATATAAACATATGTACATAGATATATATATATATACATATATATTTATTTATAAATTTCATATTTTATGTGTGGCGCTGTATATCCATATAGTAGTATAATTTGTATAAAGACATATTCAGGACGTGTAAAACAGCAGCGCACATACAGATGAAACTAATCTGGAAGTCAAAATTATAACACTTTGAAAAATGATCTCTTTGCTATTATAATGAAGCAGGAGCCAAGTTATTCTGGACATGTGCCTCCTGCTAATGTACCGTACTACTTTCACCTCTTTGGCCTCACTCTCACTGATGAATGATTTAAGAAGTGCTAGTTGGCACCCTTGGACGGCATCATTTGCATATTTAAAGTTGTATGTATATAACTATAAAACATATAAAAAAAATCTGGGTTGTTATTGTGCAATTTCCTGAAATTATTGAAAATACTTTCATATTTTATTTTCATTTTTTTTTATCTTATGACAGTTTTTCCTTTGTATTTTTATAGTTTTTACTAAAATCACGTCTCATAATGAATCTAATGCCTTTGTAGTGTAGTGGGTGGGAGATTAAATAGGGGTATATTTTACATGGCCTCGTGACATGTTTCATAATGAAAAAGTGCATGCTGGCAGGTTAAAAATACGGCGCGATTCGAGGTTCATGATGCATTGCAGAGAATGTAAATATACATATCCGTGCTATGTAAGACACAATAGGAGCGGTAACAGTGTGTGAGAATTTGCATAGCAAAGTCACCAACTTCAATGGATGCAAACAGCCCGTCACTAAAAATACAAATATATTAAAGCTTCCTTTGAAGTAAGCAAGTTGTAAGGATAATCAATAACGTGTAACCGTTCCTAATGAACTCAGATGTTGGAGAAGTGGTTCCATTTATTCCATAAGCAGATCTTTAGCTCACACATTACCTGTAATAAAGATGTGCAGTTGGGAGTTGCTGGAAACTAAAACACATTTGTTTGATTTTTGAGGGGCAGAAATCTGTTTCTAATTTTAATTTTGGGCCACGGAAAATGCACATCGAGGTACGATATTCGAGATCCAATTCAACTAAATAGTATCTCTATCTATCGCTATATGGTCATGGTGAAGGGGTTTGTGTATTTCAATGAAGCTGTGAATACCTACCCAAGATGGGTAGGTCATAGTATAGAGATCAGACAAATCACGGTTCACTGGAGAAGGAACTGGCAAACCACTCCAGTATCTGCCATGTTTAGCACAACCTGACCCAAGATGTGCCTGGCATGCTACAGTGCATAGGGTCACACAGAGTTGTATATAACTGAACGGCTAAAAACACACCTATCTATCTATCTATCTATCTATCTATCTATCTATCTATCTATCTATCTGTCTATATATCTATCTGTCTGTCTGTCTGTCTATCTATCTATCTATTCATCCATCCATCTATTTATATCTATCTACATACAAATCAGGTTCCTGTGTGGTCCAGTGGCTAGTATTTGGTGCTTTCACCGCTGTGACCCAGGTCTGATTCCAGTCAGGGAGCCAAGAGGTTACACCAACCAAGTCATGCAGGGTTAGGCCTGGTCAATACTTGAATGGGAGGCCACCTAGGAATACCAGGAGCTTTATGCTGTGGCCCACTGGAGAAGGAACTGGCAGCCCAATCCAGAATCTCTGCCATGAATACCAAGTGGATCAGCAATAAAAATGTCCTGGTGTGTTACGGTCCATGAGGTCATGGAGAGTCAGAAACAACTGAACAATGCAGAAAAAACATTATATATATATATATATATATATATATATATATATATATATACTGTACAAAAGAGAGTGAGCATAGATTTAAATGTCATTGGTCAATATTCCTTTAAAACTGTCAAATTGCAGTTTATATTTTATGTTTAGTCATTCAGTCGTGTCTGACTCTCTGTGACCCTATGGACCACAGCATGTCAGGCCATCTTGTGTCTGGTTATGCTTATCTTTTCTTTGCAAAAATACTGGAGTGGGTGGCCAGTACCTTCTCCAGTG